>JAJOOS010022370.1:0-25075 GCA_029582725.1 Solanum chiquidenum | reverse complement strand
AAAACAAATTTAAATTTTTTAAAACAAAAAAAATTGTAATTTGAAGTTGGAATAGAGTTTTGGAAAATGTTTTCCTTAAGTTTTGAAGGAAAGTCATTTTCCTTAAATTTGAGGAAAATGAGTTGATTTGGAAAACATTTAACCCAACCAAACATGAGAAAATTGGAAAATATTTTCCGAAAAATATTTTCCTTCATACCAAACACACCCTATAAGTATCTCATTTCTACTTGTCACATAGACAATAAAGGTGATTTCCTATGCGAATAGACCAATATTTTTTGTCTATTCCACATACTTTTAATTCTCAAAAAATTATGTACACTCGACTTTGAGGTAGGCTAAGGTCTACCTTTCTTGATTATGCTCTATTAGGTAAAGTTTAGTATGAATTGCATGTGATTTAGTATTTGCATATTTCGGGTTTAGAATCCTTCCACTACTTCCATTTCTATTGATCCCGTAGACACTTTCGGGCTAGTCTTGGGTGCAGGACCCCTAATTTAGGTTAGTATCTCTTGCTCATAGTGTAGTTTGTGAACTTATCCTCATTAGGATTGATACTTCAGACCTTAGTTTAGTTTGTGACTTAGATGGTTTAAAATCATTTTAGCGATCCTTTTAGTTATTTGTTGCTCCCTATAGTACGTATTACAATTTTTGGTACCTTCCATTAGTGCTTGGGCCTTAGTTGCTTGTCATAGCCGTAGGTTGGCATTAGTTAGGCTTGGTTGTCGTTGGATAGTATGTTCGGGATAAGACGCTGATCCTTGAAGTGTTCCCCGTTGAATTGTTTGAACTCATCATTCTTTCCTTTGTTTCATGAGTACTAATGAACTTGTCATGTTGAGAATGTTGGTATATTGTTGGGCTCGAGGACTTGGTCGAGAACCAGCTGAATTTCAAGTTAGTTTTCCTTTGTTGTGAGCATGGTAGTATTAGTAGGATTTGTAGTTATTTAGCTGGTATTGTTTGAATGTTGGTGATCATGTCATGCATTGCATTTACTATTTGTTTCACTTGTTTAAGATTACAAAATTTAATTTTAGATACATTTATGATGTTAAATATATTATGTGAAAGTTACAATAAAAAAATTCCTAAAAAAGGGAAAGAAATACTTCCTTTGTTTAAAAATTAATGACTACCTTTTCTTTTTAGCCTGTTTCAAAAAAATGACTTCTTTACTTTTTTTGGCACCACTTTAATTTGAACATTCCATGACATAACTTTTTTTTTTTTAATTTAAAGAGGGCTCAACACCCCTTTTTTCATTAATGAAAATCAGAAAGTCCAAAAGAACATAACAAAAGAAGAAAATAAAACAAAAGAAAATGGAAAGAATAAGAAAAGAGACCAAAAATTTAGGATCACAAGATTAAAAACTCTTTTTTATTTTCTCAATTTCGTGTCAAATTAAATTAAACAATTACTTTTCAAACGAAGGGAGTATTATTTTTTCAAGTAATATTGAATTCAAATATATTTAAGTCATAAAAGAGTGAATTCATTGAAAATAAAATAAAAGAAAGTAGTGTAGGAAAATATGCGGAGCAAGAAGGAAGGAACAGAAATAGAAAACATAGTGAGAGAAAAGATTGACGGAAAAAAGAAAAGAGAGAATCGCTTGGTATAGAAGCCATTGAAGCTCAATGGCCTCCTCTTCTTTCTTCTTCAACATATATTGATCTATATATTTTTATATAAAGTGAAACATTTAGAGAGAGAGAAGGGAGAGGCTTCTTGGCTTTTTGGTTACCTGTACACACAGATAACCAAAAGCCATGTCAGATTCAAGCAGCGATTCCATTTCCCTCGACGTTGAGACAATCTATCTTGGTGGAAAGGTTCAAATTTTTCTCTATATTTGAGGCCCTCTTTCTATAAAATGCTTTTGGTCAATATATTTTTATTTTTTATTTTTGAAAAATACCACGCAAAAACATTTGGTTTGGTTTGATTGAAGATGGATGTAGAAAGGAAATATGAATGACGTTTGCATGCGTAAATTTATTAAGAGGAGAAAACCGTTTTCTCCCCATTTACTTTTTTTAATGTCATTTAGAATATGCTGATTTATTACTATCTGTTTGAGGTCCCTTTTTAAACTCTCTTTGAAAATCTGTCATTTAGGGCCATATCCTCTTTGTTGTCTTAAATGTTGTTATAACTCATCCTACACATGTTATTTGGATTTTTTTAAGGAAAATATTTTATTTATAAACTCAAAAGGTTCTTGAATCATAGTTCAAGTTTCTATATATTCTGTATATTTCTAGTGTATTGAAAATAACTAGTAATATCTGTATTTATAAACGTAAGAATCAAATTAAACTAGGATTATGAACCACTCTAACTAACAAATCATAATTAAACATAAACAAGTAAATATAAATAACAAATCATGATCAACATAGGATTCCTATTTCAACTTTGAATTATTATTTCCAACAGTTGAGGCATAAGGATTAGTTGGATAACTTTTTAGTGAGGGAAATTAGGTGTAAAATGTTGATGAGGCAGATACAATTCTATTTGAGGCAGGATGAGTTTTAGAGAGGACAATATCTAGAAATAACAAGTTGGGATCTTGTTTAGAATGTACTACTTTCTATCTACTTGATGATGTTAGTTTACTATTTGCATTTGTATTTTACTTCAACAGCCATTCTGTTTACTAGTTTGTATAATTTCCATAGATGAGATACTTTTTACATGATGAAACTTCTATCTTCTCATCAACTAAAATGATGCAAATGACCTTTTTCAGGAGCATATTGTACGTACTCGATGTGGTTCTGTGTCGGTTATAGTTTATGGGGACCAAGAGAAGCCGGCACTGATCACTTATCCTGATCTCGCACTAAATCGTTAGTGATAGATTTGTAACCTCTAGTTTCATCTATCCCTTGGGATTTTCTAGCCATGTACTCTTTGATAGCCTATATAGTCTTATGTTATATGTTGACGTTTATTTTTATGCTATATTTTCTCATTCGTCCTTGCAGATTTGTCATGTTTCCAAGGTCTCTTCTTCTGTCCAGAAGCAGCTTCTTTGCTGCTCCACAATTTTTGCATTTACCACATTAATCCTCCTGGGCATGAGGTCTGTGAACTGGCCAAGTTTTATTTCATGAAGTCATGTTAGGTTTTCTTCTATTTGTTGTCAAACTGTCTTTTAATAAATTCAATTACTTACATACTTGTCTTCTTGGAATTCCACAAGAGCTCTTGCAGTTGGGAGCTGCAGCAATTTGTTCAGAGAATCCTGTACCATCAGTTGATGATTTAACAGACCAGATACTTGAGGTTCTTAATTATTTTGGGTAATCACTTTGACTTATTGGATATCTTTGTTAAGTTGAGGAGCTCTTTCTTACTAATGATGAGATTCTTGTTGTTTTTAGGCTTGGAGCAGTGATGTGTATGGGAGTAATTGCTGGTGCTTACATACTCACCTTATTTGCTGTATGTCTTCTCGTATAATACTTTAAATTGGTGGTATGTGGTTGAGCTTCACTAACATGGCTCACATGTCACAGATAAAGCATAAGGAGCGCGTTCTTGGTTTGATTCTTGTTTCCCCTTTATGCAGAGCACCCTCTTGGACTGAATGGTTTTACAATAAGGTATCATTTTATATCATCTATTCACCTTTATGTTGTGAGAAGAAAATCCATTGTATGAAAGAGGAGATTATTGTTAATATAGGTCATGTCAAATTTACTATACTTCTATGGGATGTGTGGTGTTCTGGAAGAGTTTCTGCTGCACCGCTACTTCAGCAAGGTACCCTACATGAATTCCCTAGTGTTTTCACTTAGAGATTTTGGCATGTCTTATTTACCCCTACCGATTGGATTGAATAAGAAGGCGATTTCAATTGGATCAGGAAGTTCGTGGATCTGCAGATGTTCCAGAATCAGATATAGCTCAAGCATGCAGAAGGGTAAATACCTCCACTGTGTTAGTTTATGATCAATTGTTCAATTTCATTCTTATTCTTCAACTACATATTGTTTTGAGTATATTCTTCTTTCTGGCTTCCTTTAACGTTGCAGTTGCTAGATGAGAGGCAGAAGATGAATGTTTGGCGATTTCTTCAAGCCGTTGATGGGTAGCAAACTAGACATTAATTCTTAAATATTTGTATCGATTTTATCATTTGCATACTTGTCAACGCCTCTCTAAGCTTGCTTTTATGAATGAGCAGGAGACCTGATATCACAGATGGATTAAAAACACTCAAATGTCGAACCCTCATATTTGTCGGGGATGATTCTCCTTTCCATTCAGAGGCTCTCCATATGACTTCTAAATTAGATCGAAGATTCAGCGCCCTAGTTGAGGTACGCCATCAATTTTATTTTTAATGACACCCCATTTCAATTTATTGTGAACATGCTATGAATTCCTTGTGTAGTTAAATATTTACTGATATTTAGCTAGGCTAGATACTATTTACATATCACTCAACCAACAAACTGTGCCTCTCCGTAATCAGTTGGGTCAGTTATATTACTCTATATCTATTCCGCTTTATTTAGTCAATACAAAATTTGCCTATTAAAGCAAATTAGGTGCTTTCAAATCTTACTCGTGTGTACATACTACACGGATAACTAGTTATAACCCCTTTCAGTTGGTAGTGCCTAAACGGATCATTTGCTGTTCTTGGATGTCGTAAATGCAGCAGAATATAGGGAAAATAAGGAATGAGTATGATTGCAGGTACAAGCGTGTGGATCTATGGTGACAGAAGAGCAGCCACATGCTATGTTAATACCAATGGAGTTTTTCCTCATGGGGTATGGATTATACAGACCAAATCAGTTCAGTGGCAGCCCTAGAAGTCCTCTCGGTCCATCTTGCATTGCTCCTGAACTTCTCTCTCCAGAAAGCATGGGCTTAAAACTGAAACCTATCAAGACTCGAATTGCATCGAAGATGCATGGTGCATAAAAAATAAATACTGAATTCTATTTAAACCTTGTAAACTTTAAAATCCCTATACTTTTCATTTCTGGTTAGTTTTTGGGGGGATTATTAAGGGTCAAAAAGAGGGTAGATATGGATTGTAGATAGGAAATTGAAATTCTTTAATGGACATAGGGAGGGAAATATTGTTATTCATTCATTGTAGGCAGAAAGGGTCATAAAACATATTGCTATTCTGATTTCTTTTCTTGAAAAATATATATATTGCTATTCTGAGTTGTACTTGCAAATCATAAAGGAGACATTTGTGCATGATATGATGAATGATGAGTAATAAGACAGCAAATGAGGTGGTGATTAATATTTTTTTTATGTTGGATGACTACCTTCCTATCCTACCTTCTATCCAACAAACATCAATATAATCCCAATAAAAGTGGAGTTTGAGAAGTATGCACATCTCACCCTTACCTCAGAGGTAAGGAGGTCGTTTTCGATAGACCCTCGGCTCAAGGGAAAAACTAGTCCAAAGCAATTCAGAAAAAGAAGTAATAAAAGTAAAAGAAAAGAGGACAGTAACTACAATAAAATAATATGATAGTTGAAATACAAGACAATACATAATAACAGAAAATAAAGGATTAGAAACTATAGAAGTAATATTACAACTACTAGTACGGATGGATAACTAGACAACACACTACTACAGTACTACATAGTAGCTTTCTATCATAATTTGTATCCTTTGCAACCTTCTATCTAAAGTCGTGTCCATGGTAAGTTGGAGTTGCATCATGGTCTGTCTAATCACATCTCCCCTATAATACTTCTTCGACCTACCTCTCCTAAAACCATCCATAGTTTGCCTCTCACACCTCCGCATTGGGAACATACCAACATCTTCTCATCATATGCCCAAACCTTCTTAGTCTTGCTTCCCACATCTTTTCATCCACCGAAACCACTCTCATCTTGTATCATATATCCTCATTTTTAATTTTATCTCTCCTACTATGCTCACACGTCCACCACAACATCCTCATCAGTTTTTAAAAGACTCTGTCGGGACTCGCCTAGGAGTGTGGCTCTAGCAAAATGCCTTGAGACTCAAGTGTGAGACTTAGTTCTGTAAGACTTACGTCTTAAGCGCCCGATTGTACGCCCTAATTAAGCACGCTCAGCGCCCAACGTTTATGGCTCTCCTAACAGATCTTACACAAATTATGTGTTAAACTCTTTAGTTAATATTGTTGACCCTCATAATTCTTGAATAAATGAAAGATACTTAATAGTTTTTTTAATCTATAGAAATAAGCAGATTGAGAGTAACTCAAATAACAAGTTGTAGTATCGCATATTTACTATTTGGTAACACTGTGAGGGTGATCATATATTATGTAACATTTCTTTTAAAAATACATAAATTTTACTTTTTCACTTATCATTGGTCTTCATGTTTTTGTAATATGCCTCAAAATTATCATATTTTATTTAGCTATTTGGAAGTAATTTTATTTTTATTCATGATGGAGTGATGTTTTTATTATAACTAGTAAGTTTTATTGATTATTTTTTTAGGGGGGGGGGAGGGTAAATTGTATAGTATGATAATAATATATTTTTAGAAATAACTATTCTTTTATTATTAGAAAGTTAAGATATTTGATTGTTTATACACTGTATAATCATGTTAGAAGTTTTATCTTCTACGAGTTTTCTTGATCATGTTTGTAATTATTTCAAACTATTGATGTATTTTTATAATTTTGTGTTATTATATTATTATATTATATATTGTAAATTTAAAAATTTAAGATCCAAAAGAGCTTATGCCCCACGTCTTGAGTCTTACATCTCGCTCTATGCTAAGTGAAACGCCTTGTCTCACGCCCCCGTCTTTTAAAACACTGATCCTCATTTATGTAACTTTCAACTTTTGAATGTGAGAGTTTTTAGTTGGTCAACACTTTATCTCATACAACATGATTGGTTTACCTCTTTGTATAACTTGCCTTTAAATTTTGATGGCACCTTCTTATCACACAAGACTCTGGATGAGATCCTCTATTTCATCCACCCTATCCTTGAAAATAGACCAAAGATACGTGAACTTCCTCTCTTTTGAATGACATGTGTATCAATGCGTACTTTCTAATCCACTTTATGTGTTACATCACTGAACTTACACTCCAAGTATTATGTCTTGGTTCTCCTCAATATGAACCTTTTTACTCTAAAGTCTGTCTCCAAATCTCCAGCTTAGCATTAATTTTGTCGCGAGCTCATCAATCAGAACTATGTCATCTGTAAATAACATACACCATGACACATCACATTTAATTTGTCGCGTTAATACAACTATCACCAAGACAAATAAAAACAAGCTAAGGGCTTATTCGTGATGCAACCTCATCAAAATTAAAAAGCCATTCGAGTTTCCTCCCCCTGTCCTTACCGTAGTCCTTATTCCCTACTTCAATATTTAAAAAGAAAATGGTTTTAAAAAGGGAACACTTAATAGGTGAAACCAGAAAATCATTGTTACACGGCTTTATAAGACAACAAAACAACGTTTGGATTCACCATTGCTCTCTTTGTTGAACACAGACGGGCACACAATAATCATGTCCACAAACAATGTATACAACCATATATTGGTTGGAATGGATTATAGTTTTAAAGGTAATTTGATACATTAAGCTTTCATTGTCTATAATCATGTAAAGGACTAGACTAATATCCGGTTTGTAGTAAGAAGCCCTAACCTTGCTTTGTTTACACAAGACTAAATTATGGCCTCAAGTGCCTGACCTCTGGATTGCATAAAGGTAACTTCAATAAGTTAATGGATTAAGTAAGTAAAAAATGTTAGAACAAAAGAGCAACACGTGTTAGGAATAAAAACGTGAGTTAATAGTGCTATGTACTAAGACAATATAAAGTTTTGATGATTAACGAACGACTGACTGAACATAACAAATAAACACATAAAAATAAGGTCCTTAACATGTCTCAACAAATATGAGTAGTGTTCAAGAAAAGATATATCATGAGGAACCAATTCCTATCTAGATCTACAAAAAAAAAGAGTAGCTACGTACTATTGAGATTGAAATATATGTTTAATTTAATGCTAAGGCATTTCCCTTAAAAAACTTAAGTTAAAATGGTCTGGGCCGTTTGAAATAGTTCGAGTGACTCCACAAGGGGCAGTTGAGCTATGGCATGAAGACAAGATTGCTACATTCATAATAAACGGACAGCGAGTTAAGCCACATTGGGCTGAGGATGAGGAAAACAAACAATATATTGTCGTGTCAGATGAATAAATTGAGATGTGTCGTGCCGCGATGTTAAATAAAACGCTTATTAGAGGAAACCCAACTGTAGTAGTATAGTTTTAAATTTTTTAATGTAATTTATTTTTATATTTAGTGTAACGTTTGTGTTGTTTATGATGTGTAGATTAAGAGAAGTTTGATCACTCAAAAGTTAAGCTAAAGATCACATTTAATCAGATGTGTGGGGTTGTGTGACCTTATGGAAATTAAAAGAAACATGTTTTAGCCAAGCCTTAGAGGGGCTCCGAGAGTGTTTCTATTCCTCGTCTTAATTTTTGCAATAACTTACTTTGAGGATAAAATAGGATTTTATGTGTGAGGTGAGAGAACTTTCGATAAATTATTTTATTTAACCTAGTTTGGGTTTCTCGATTTTTATTTTTGATTCATTTTCGAGGATAGTCCCATTGAATCATGAGATTATTATTTTAAGGAGTAAATTTCTAAAATATTGTTAGGAGAAAATAAAAGTAAAGACCATTTTTGACTTAGTTGATACTAACATATTTGAGACAATGTTTGAGTAATACTTTCTTGTGAATATTTGATTTTAATAAAACAACAAACTTTTTGACATTTAGGTTCATAGTTGCAACTCTGTATATAACTTGGCATATTGTAGTTCTCTATTACATTGTCTGTCTAAAGAGTTGAATTCATCCATCTTGATTGATACTTGTGTCATGTGAAATGAGAAATTTTTGCATATCCCATTTTTTGTCTAGAACATATCTTGTATGTCATTAAACCGAGAGCCCTATGACCCTATGACCACCATGGCCGCCGGCCAGCCTCCTTAAGAGGTTGGTCACCTTTCTGTGACCGAATTTCCTCCTTTAAACCCTAACGTGTCCAATCATAATACTCATACAATGATATGGTATAATAGTACGATTGCGTAAGAGGCTAAAAAATTAGAAACTATTTAGCTCAAAGAAGTTGTGATTGTAGATGGTGTTCCACAGATTAAATGGTCGGAAACGGAGGTGAATATCATGATTAGAATTGACAACCTACAATATGCAGTCATTGGCAAATTCACATACGATATTACATATATGGAGGAATTGAGACTAATAATACCGAAACAATGTGATATTAAAGGTGATTGTCAAATTGGCCTACTGCATAACAAAGATATTCTAATTAGGCTCTCAAAGCAAGTCGATTTCATTAATCTAATTTCTAAAGGGGCATCTTACATTGTCTGTAAGGATGGGTATTCATACCTTATGCGCACACTAATATATGATGCAAGATTTTAGATTAATGAGGAGACCCCAAAGGCACTTGCTTGGATATCTTTTCCAAACCTTTTACCTACCTACTTTGTCAAGGAATGCTTATTCTCACTGGATTTTGCTGTAGGGGAACCCATTCAGCTTGATCTAGCGACTATTAATAGAACTAGACCAAGTTGTGCAAGGGTTAAAGTTCAAGTGGATCTAATATGTAATCTCCCTAATTAGGTTGTGATGATGGATATTGTTGATGAAGTAGCAGGGGAAGTGAGATGAGGTGCATATTCGATATGACTATATACCGAAGTATTGTTATGAATGCAAGATGCAAGGTCATGACAATCAGCAGTGTAGAAATCTTAATAAATATGAGGGGGAATCTAATCAAGAGAAAAGTGCAGAGAATGGTGTTGAAAATATGGACGAAAAGAAACATAAGGAGAAACACCAAGATAGTGAGAGTAAGACAGAACCTGAGCGACATTGGGTCCACCTTTTTTGAAAAGGTAAGGCTGGAATCCTATCCGGTGGTAGAGTAGTGGGAAACCCAGGTTCATGTAATGTTGTGAAAGATAATAAATTCGCAGCTCTGATCAAGGAAAACTTAGCAAATAAAGAAGCATTTAATAATGCAGCCACTTCAGATGCTAATGACTCTAATCTAAGTATTACAAACAACATACAACAAAGAGCTCATCAAGGATCATATGAGGTCAACTAGAAGCTTCAACTCGAGAATGGGTTCGTTAGTCTTTTGGAACCTCTCCAATTTTTTTTTTGATGACAGGGAAACCCGCAGCCGCTACCCTTTGGGTGCGCACAGGGTAAAACCCCCGCTCCTATCTAATAGCTCGTAAACCACATAGGAAAGGTAACCCGCACTAGGCAAGCCCGGTGCGACGAGCTCGACCCAGAAGGTAATTGATACAGAATAACAGTTTACACTTTGTTTAAAACATCAACACCAACCTCATAGTTTTAATGTTACATTAGTCTATGTTAAATGTACTGGTGAGGATTGATTAATGCTCTGGGAGGATATATATCAGATGGCTGAAACTATTGATAGTCCTTGGTTAATTGGTGGAGATTTTAATGTAGTCTTGAATGCAGATGAAAAGATTGGTGGACTACCAGTTCAAGATGTTGATCATGAAGACTTCAAGACTTGTATTCAGAGTTGTGACCTATCAGAGATTCAATTTAAAGGTAGTCCTTTCACCTGGTGGAATGGAAGAGTTGGAAATAATTGTATCTTTGAAAGATTAGATAGGGTTCTTTCTAATCAGCACAAGCAAAATTGATTTAATTCTATGAAAATTAAACAGTTTGCAAGAACAGGGTCTGATCATGCCCCTATGTTATTGACTATGAAAGAGGGGGTGGTTAGACATAGGAAACCATTCAAGTTTCGTAAGTTTTTGATTGAGCATTCTCAATTTAAGGAGGTAGTGAGGCAAAACTGGCATTTAGATGTATCCCAAAAATGCTTTCTTTCTTTTTAAAGAGAACATTAAAAGGGTCAAGTGTGCTTTGACCAAATGGAGCAAAGAAGCTTTTGGAGATATTTTCAGTAGTTACTAATCAGGAAAGATATTGTCAAGAGCAAAGAACAATTGCTTGAGGAAGTGCCTAATGCTGAAAATAGAGAAATACTACATAGACCCCAAGATGAGTATAAAAAGTACTTACATTTTGAGGAGGTTTTTAGGCAGCAGAAAGCCTGCTGGGTATGATTGGTTTGAAAATGGAGATAGGAATACCAGATTTTTTCACAACATTGTTAAAGGTAGAAGGAAAATGATGCAACTTAATAGAATTCAAAATAGACAGGGTAATTGGTTGATTTAAGATAGTGAGATAGCTACTGAAGTTGTTCAACATTATGAGGACTAGTTTCACCAAGATAGAGAGGCCACTTTTGTTTCTTTGTTGAGACACATTCCTAATGTTGTCACAGACGAGGAAAATGTTGATCTTTGCAAAGAGCCAGATGATGAGGAAGTAAAGAAAGTTGTTTTCAACTTGATTGGAGATAATGTTGGAGGTCCTGATGGAACTGATAATTTTTATCAAAGTTGTTGGGAGATTGTAGGACATGATATTTGCAGATTGGTTCAAGAATTATTTGTTGGTAATACTCTACCTGAATCTATTACTCACATTAATTTGGTCTTATTGTCCAAAAAAGACCAAGTTAACACCTTTGAAGATTTAAGGCCAATAAGTTTGAGTAAATTTATCAACAAAATTCTTTCTAAAGTTGTTCATGACAGATTAGAAGGTATGCTGCCTAAATTCATCTCTGCAAATCAATCTGATTTTGTGAAAGATAAAAGTGTCATTGAAAATGTGTTGTTAACACAAGACGTTGTCACAAACATCAGGAAAAGGGATAAGCCCTCTAATGTTGTAATTAAGCTTGATATGGCAAAGACTTATGATAGAGTCTCTTCATTCTTTATGATGAAAGTGTTAAGAAAGACGGGCTTTTTTGAATTGGTGGTGGATTCAATATGGAGGTTGCTTGCTAACAATTGGTACTCAGTACTTATAAATAGTCAGTCACATGGCTTTTTTCACTCTACTAGATGGGTGAAACAAAGAGATCCATTATCTCCTGCCTTATTTATTCTATCTGCTAAAGTATTGTTTAGGACTTTAAACTCTTTATTTGAGGATGATCTATTTTAGGGTAATGGGATGCCAAAATGGAATGCCAATATCAATCATCTTGCTTATGAAGATGATACTATTATTTTTGTATCAGCTCACAGATACTCATTGGTAAATATCATGTCAATTTTAAAGAATTATGAAGCTAAGTCAGGACAAAAAATTAACAAGGATAAGAGTGCCTTTTATATGCATCAAAATGCAACAACTGCTGACTGTTTGCTGGTTGAGGAGTGTACATGTTTTAGTATAGGGTAATTTCCATTGAAGTATTTAGGATGTCCTATATCACATACCAGGAAGAAAAAGGAGAATCATTTTGATCTCATTACAAGATTCAAATCAAAGCTACAAGCCTTGAAAGGAAATATGTTATCCTATGGAGGTAAAGAAGTTTTAATCAATAGTGTCTTGCAAAGTGTTCGCATTCATATCTTATCTGCTATTGTACCCTCCTATATGTCTTAAAATAACTCCATAGAATCTTTTCTAATTTTTTTTGGAGTAATAAAGTAACAGGAAAGAGTAAGCATTGGGCTGCTTGGAATGAAGTTTGCTTACCCAAACAAGAGCGTGGTCTTTGTTTTAGATCTATGTTTAACTTGTCTCAAGCTCTATATGCTAAGCTTTAGTGGAGGTTTAGAACTCTAAAATCATTATTACAAGAAGAAAATTCCTAGTTTGGTACAATGGAAAGGTGGATCTCAACTATGGAAAAATATGCTGAGTGAACACGGATATCTTTGAACAATTTATTTGGTGGGAGCCTAGAGGTGGTACATATTCAATATGGTTTGATAACTGGACAAGGCTAGGTCCTCTGTTTTCACAACCAACTTCAAACCTTCCAGCATCTAACAAACATTAATACCTTTATGAATGAAAATGGATGGGATTAGGAGAAGATGATGATGGAGTTGCCTCAAAATGTGGTGGATCATGTCAAATTTCACATGGACCAAATTAGACAATCAGATCTTAGTGATAAACCATGGTGGACAAGGACCAGTTCTGGTCAATTCTCAGTCAAAAGTTCTTGGGATCTTATAAGGAAGAGAGAGGAGGAAACTGGTTTTTATAAGAAGATATGGGTACAAGGTATCCCTTTGAACTCTGTGCTCTGATACCAAGTTTGTCAAGACTCGAGTCTACACCCTAGACGTGTCCAACACTCGAGAATCATTTTTGGTCCCCAAGCGAACCCTCATCCAAGCTGACTACAAGCGGAAGACTAACTCAAGCATACAAAGCTTAAAACTGAATAAAATTCATTGAACTCAATTACAAAATCTTTAACTCAAAAGATTAACTCTGATTAAAATAATATGTTCAACTCTCAAGAAATAGGCAACTCAAGTATTTAAAACGTTTAACAAAATAAATGAAGCAGACTTCTCAAACTCTACTCTCTATCTATGAAGCCTCTAAATGACAAAGATGGAAGTCGGGACAAAACCCACAACATCTTGTCGAAATTGAAAAGTAAATGAAATCCTCCGAAATATAAGAAGGCTCACCAAAGCTGACTTGAATATCACATGACCTCAACGAAATGCCTGTTGATAATCATGAACACCTATATCTGCATCATAAAAGGATGCAGGTCGAATGCCATCAGTACATGAAATGTACGAGTATGTAATATAGCAGATTAAACAAATAACTAAACTGAATGGCTGAAAGCAACTCAACTGAATCAATACATGAACATGAAGTGAAAACCATTTAAGCTTTAAAATAGGATATGCAATAAAAGCAACATGAAAATAATATACTTTACTTGTAGGGAGTTTCTCTAACCGACAACCAATACCATGAGCCTAGCAATGATACAACGTTTCGCCTCACGTTGCCAGAGCCATCCTATACTTTGCCGGGGTATAGGATGATATCGTGACTAGGGATCCTTATAATTGGCCTTCTCATAGGCAGTGAGAAGTCACATGAAGAATCAATGCTATCCTATCCTACACTAGCTACGTAGTTCTATGGGACTTCCAAATCATAAAGGCTCTAACCCAACTCGAAGCTCGATACTACTCCCAAAATAATTAATATAACTTTGTGCTCTTATTAACGTCTCAATACACCTCATCCGATACTAGGTGTAGACGATCGTGAACTAGTAAAAAAATCAACAAAGAGTTGGGGTCGAACCCACATGGAGCGTTACATGTGCAGATTCAGTTATGAAGTACAAATATGGTCTAATCGGTTATAGGAATATAAATTACCGAAAACATATAAACAAGTTTAAAGGTTTGACAACAAATGTCCAGTGGGGGATTTGGATTGACAATTATCAGCTAAAACACAATGAAAACAAGGGAAATAACAATATAGAGAGAAATTCTCGGGATGTGATCGATTATAGGATAATTTCACTATATGGGTAATTGAAATTACTAACGAATTTCTAAACTTCAGTGGGTAGGCTAGACTATAGGTGCAATATTTTTCTCTCGAGCAACTATTACCAATCAAGTGAGTTCTCTCGAACCTTAACAAACATATCAATAAGAACAACCCAAAACCTTAATTCATCTACTCTCTCGAGCTAGATAGGTAGAATTGAGTTTAAGATTTACTCTTTTGAGCTAAATCCATATCAACACAACAACTACAATCATCAATTGAAAGTTTTGACTCTAAAACCCCTTTATCAAGCAAGCCCATAATTCTAAGTTAGAATTGCATTTTCAACTATAATTCATAAATAAAAACACAACTATCAATTAAACCCACTTCAATTAAGCATTTAAATCAGTAAATAACAATACCCATAAGCTAATTCAGCCCATAATCACATGATCACACCCCAAAAATTGTGGTTTTAGCTAAACATCATAAAAAGATAAAAATAATTACCAACTAGATTTGCCATCAGATGGGTAAAAGTCTCCAAGCCTTTACATTGCTCCAAATTGATTTAGTTCAAAAACCCACTTAGAAATCCTCAAACTTAAGCTAGAAAGTCCTCAAAGTTTACAATGGAAACTCAAAAACTCAAAGAAAACTCTAACTCTCAAACTTGTGGATCAGAACTCCTTACTCTTCGTTTTAAATTTCAATTTATAATGCCCAGTTTTTTTGCTTGAGGGACCCTTGGGCAGAGTAAGTCACACCTCGCCAACTAGGTCAGCGATCCGCCTTTTTCTCCCTTACATCACCAATTCACATTGGCCCTTAGTCTTCTAGTGTGACGTTAGGCGATTGAAGTTATTGTCACCGAGTCGTTCGGTGATCCGCTGACTACCCATTCCTGTCGCCAAATTGGTTATTCCCAAGGGCTAGCACACTGGAACTTTGGGCGAGCTAAAGAGCCACTCGGCGGTTCGCCGAGTGGTCTTGGCGATCACCAGGATCACTTTTCTTCCCTTCTTCAGCTTGTTTGTTCCTTTTTTCCCGGTAGTGTTCTTGCCTTGCTCCTTAGCCTTCAATGTTGTAAATCAACACTTTAACCTCAGTTTAGAGCATAAATTAGGCATCTGAGGACACTTAATCAATGAAAACAAAGTCCTAAATTAGTCGAAATCTCGGACTCATCAACACCCGCAACTTAAACTTTTGCTTGTCCTCAAGTAAAACTTAAGAGCAATTAGTTCAACAAGGATGTCTACAAACAGTGCTGCTTAAGACTCAACATAAATACACAGAGAAAGGTTCAAACTACACATAGAATGATCAATTATGCACTCAAAGTTTCAAATTGTGACTCACCATTATCAAGTGTACTCAAGTTTACAATGCTTGCTTCAAATGCAAGTTCAAGCTCAACAAATCTATTCAAATGCCCTCACATCAAAGATGATTCCATATTCACACACAATTTCTCGATAATTTAAGGTCCCGGAATCACAAACCACTCTCACGCGCACAAAGATGAGCACATGCATGACTCTACCCATATGCTTGCCCTTATTTTCCAATCAATATTCGTTTCAGCTCACTCAAGATCACAAAGGTCTTTTTAAGGCTTGTAATGGGGCTGAGTGTATATGTATGGTCATTTAGGCTTAGTGGATTCTACCTTCATGAAGTATGGCCTAAAAGTCACTTTTTACCCTTCTCTTTCACATTCAAACATGATCATAAACCACCCCATTATTCAGCCAAACATGAATCATCGGACACCCATATCTTTTGCTATTTTCACACACTTTATTTCATAGCTTTTTCTTTTTTTTTCAGTCTCTTTCTTTTCTTTCTTCTCTTTCTCTTTTTTTTACATGGAGGGCTTCCATATTTTTCACAACAATCCATTAAAGGGGGAATTTTTCACATTTCTTGACTTTCCTTGTTTTTCACCACACCCCAAACTTAGGTAAGTTGGCTATTCAAACGAACCAATACTTCATGAATGTTATAGGTGATGGGATAAAGAGGTCAAATTTGTTCAAGTTTCTTTCAAGAAAAGGATAGGCTCAAAAAGTATCAAGCAAGGTTCACACATCTCACAAGGTTAGCTACAAAGAGGTATATTGTCAAATTGGTTCACTCTTCAAAATTCTTGCCTAAGATCATTTCAATTGCTTGCTTCACTCAATCAATCAGACCATCGGGAAAAATTCTAGGTGTCATTAAGCACAATGTTCAAGACAACCTTACCACACAAGACATTGATACAATTATCAAACAAGACTCCACACTTTCTAGCTAGCGTGCAGTGTTTATTACAAGAGACTTAATCGACAATCGGTTAGTCATAACGAGATGCTAAAAGTTCACATATTGCCTATGTAACTTAGTTTGCCTCATCGTAGTTGCACATTCATTTTGTTCAATTAAGAGCACTATTCAAGTCATCGGTATTGACCATAACCGACACTTAAATTTGCACAAAAACAGCCATGATCCCACACAAAAGAGGTGGAATTTTTTTAAACGTGGTTCAAAACCATTTCAACACCATTTTCATATCCAAACAATGGGCCACGATTTATCAACAATCACAGTCCAACAACCAAGATATATATAAACCAATAAGCTCTAATATTCACAAAAACAGAATAAAAATCAACCCAATATTCACAAAACAACCCAAAAAGGTAGGTATGGAAATACCTCACCCCACCAACAAAATACACAGTTGTCCTCAAATGCAAAAAAAAAAAAAAAAAACAATCTAAAACTGAAATAGAGAAGGAGGCTAAGAAAATCATCCTGCTAAGCTAGGCGTGGGGTGAAGTTTGTATATCAGCTACTCCCTCTATCTGGGCATCACTGCCCGGTGTCTCAGCATCCTTGGTTCCACTGGAGCCCACCATTGAAGTGTCTCGGAGCAATGCCTGTCTAGAGGTCTCAAACATAGCACCCTTCAAGTCAGCCAAGACCTCATACACTGTCTCCTCACGATCACCAAGTTGCTTCTCATCCGTCTCAGCCTCAAAATCAGCATCAACATCATTAGATCTGGTCATATCTCTGGTCGTAGTAGCCGGAGGTACATCAGAACAAACTGGAATATCTGAGCTCGGGACGTCTGGGATCTCCACAGTATCGAATAACATCGATAAGTCAATGGACTTCAGCTGGTCCACATCTCTACAGAGCCCAATAATATCAGCTTTCAAGACCGTCACAGCAGCTCCCTGTCCTCTATCGCATTCCTCCACTCTCATAGTAATAGCATCTAGGGCCAACTTTTATCCATCAATCTCAGCTCCGAGGGGTGCCAAAGCAGCAGTAATCGCCCTATCAATTATCCCAAGAATAATGGCCTTTAATTGGGAGGCACGCACATCGGCATATTGGGCCAAATGGCCCATCTTGTAAAGCATTACCTGGGTGATAGGAGGTCGGGAAGAAGCAGTTGTAGAAGAAGATCTAGGGGGAGGGGGTGTAGTAGAAGTACCAGGAGTCTCAGACAGAGAGGGGCCATAAGTACCTGAGGGCCCACTAGCCTGAGTAGGCATAACCACCTCTTTGGGTAACATGTCAATATCAACCTCTAGGGATGTATCCGCCAGTGCTTCTCTCCTCCTGTCAGCCTCATCCCGCATGTACTCAACCTCTATACACCGGATGTCAGTAGAAGAAGTGGGTGTCACCTCGACATCCCTCTGCTCATCTCTCAGAACATGGGTGCATCTGCACAATTCGGTGATCAACAATGGAAATGGAAGTGAAGTCTGACGCTGCTTGGCCCTCATGTCCATCTCCTGCTCAATCAATAATCCCAAGTTAAGCTTTTATCGATCAATGATAGACCCGAGGTAGGCAGGGCTTCGGATGGCGGATGATGAACTCGTTCTGGGACATCATGATTGCTGCTGATAAAACTGAACCAATATCGAGCTGCCACATTAAGATCCTTCTTCTCTATGGGCGCACTAATGAGTCCAAGATTTGGACTCATTTAGGGCTTTATTTATAATGATTTAGTGTCCTCAAATGCTTATTTTGTGCCAATAACTGATGTAAAACCTTTGATTTCTAGGTATATGGATCGAGGAATAAAGCAAGGACACTAATTTGCAAAAAGGAACAAAGCAACTTGAAAGAACGAAGGAATGCATGCCTGGTGATCGCCAAGTTCACTTGGCGAGTCACCGACCATTTGACCGCCTAAAGTTCCAGTGTTCCAAGCCCTGAAGGAAAGAACCAAGTCAGCGAGAGAAAAGAGCATTCGGTGGATCGCCGAGTGGTTCCACGATGCAGTGTTGGATCGCCCAAAGTTACAGACCTTGAGGATGCTGAAGGCCAAGGCAGAAGGGGGATGGAATTGACCAAAGGGAGGATCGCTGAGTGGATCAGCGAGCCCGACTTACTTCATCGAGTGGCTTTTCACAGCACATTTTAGGCGACTATAAATACATTTTTAAACATTTAGTTTAGAATCATTGAATCATATTTTCAAATCAAAGAATTATTATTCATTTTGAAGAGTATATGTGTTCATATTTTTTCTCTAGTTTTTCCTTAGCTTTGAAGAATTAAAGTTTCTCATTTTTGAGAAATTGGAAGTGGGTCTTTGAGATTCTTCAACTTGGAACATTGTAAAGACGAAATTAATCTTACCAGTTGATGGAAACTCAGTTTGGTAACGATTTTTATCTTTTTATAATGTCTAGCTAAAACCCCAATTCTTGGGGTGTGATTATGGAATGATTTAGTTTATGGGTATTTCTAATTGTTAATTTAAATGCTGTTTAGAAGTGAGTTCAATAATTAATTGTGGTTTAATTTAAGAATTGTAGTTGTAAATGCAGTTCTACCCTTGTGTTTTTGGCTTGCTCAAGAGAGAGGTTTTAAAACTAAGATTATTGATTGATGGTCAGTGGGTATTGGGTTGTCATGGGTTCAGCTCGAGAGAGTGAATCCTAAACCTTTTCCCACACATTCAGCATAAGATAGTGAATGGACTAAGGTGTGGGCTGTTCTTATTTTGCATGCTTGTGATGTTCAAGAGAAATCGACTTGATTCGGGGTAAATTGTTTGAGAGAAAGTTTACCTCCTCTATAGTCTAGCTTACTCACTAATATATAGCTATTTTCTAATAGTTGCAATTACCCATTTGTCTATATTAGCCTATAATTGAATCACATCCCAATAACTCGTCTCATTATTGTTATTTAGTATTATTTGTTGCTGTTGTAGTTGGTAATTTCAAACGAAAACCCCATTATTTGACATTCGTGTCACCCCCTGATTTGAATTATGTTTTTATTCGATAATGTCTATTCCTATGACTGATTTGACCATGTTCACACTATCATATTGAGTCTTAAACATGTATCACTCCATGTGGGATTCGACCCCAACCCATTTAGTTGGGTTATATACTGATTAATGATCGTTGACGCTTAGAATTGGATGAAGTTTCTTTGATAATGTTATTCAATCACGCACCGACCTCAATCCATCTCACGGTGGCATCAACGATAAGGGGTGCAAGCTAACCCTTGAGATCCTCCAACGTCTTCCTTTAGACCAAATTTATGTAGCTATGCATGATGTCCAAAGAGCAGCCCAGAACAACATTGATGTCTGAACAGTTGATATACCATGAGTTTACGGTATTTTTAATATATTTCACTTAAGAGTTGTGTGTGTCTAGGGCCATTTTGTATTAGAACTGATGTTTATTGTGTTATAATTGTTGACATCCCGTGAGAGGGCGTAACATCGCGGTGACTCAAAAATAATTATGATTCAATTTTTAAAAGAGTTAAAAGAATTTTAAAAAGGGTAAAGGGAGTGAAAGGGAGTCGCCACCTAATTATAAGGAAAACTAGGAAACCAATTAACAAATTAACTTAAAAGAAATGTCTACAAAACCCATAGATTCTAGGTAAGGGGTTCAAGTTATTTCGAAGGGAAGGTGTTAGGCATCCTTCGAAATCCACAATTGTGGGTCCCGATTGAATTCATTTTTTTAAATTGAGGAGATAAAAATAGATATACAAGTATAATAAGCAAGTAATATACACAAGTAATAAAATGAAACAATAATATAACAAGCGGTCTAAATTTTGCCTAACATCGATATATATAAAATAATGAATAAAGAACAGAATTTGAACTTCATTCGAATAACTTCAATGGGAAGAAACTCCGGTACCTGTAAAGACACTTAGTAAAAGTGTTAGTAATAAATAAATATGAATAAATCAAACAATAATTTAAAAATAAAAACCCGCCATATTAACATGGGTGGCCTTGAAAATCGACGGTAATTTCTTTATCGGCCATTTTAACTTACAAAAAATTAGATGATATTAAAGAATTACAAATATCATAAACGTGAAGAAAAATCAATACAATACTAAACATGAAACTCAACAACAAAGAAAAATTAAAACTAACAACAAAATCATAATAAAATAATAAAGAATGATGCAATGTGGATTAACAACCAAATGCAGGCAGCAACCAAACAAAACTTATATATCAACTATAACAAAATAATAATTAAGAGTAATAATAACTAAACAATAATAACAATGATAATAATAGAATAATAATAAGAAGAAAAAGCAACAACTATAATATGTTAATATAACTAACAGTAATACGTACGATTTAACAAATAGTAAACTTTAACAAATCACCATAGCATACAATTATCAAACAAAGCGAACTAAACACATAAGTGTACTGATCCAAACATTATAATAACAATAAAATTAATTTAATAAAAAATAGAACATCAAAGGGGGTGATTCCACCAAAATCCAAGATTTTCTTAAAATTGGAACAATCAATTTTGAACAGTAAATATTAATAGCATAACAAGGTAAAAGGAAAAGCAAATGAATAACATCAACCATAATAACAACAAAAAAAAACAAATCAACTCTGAAAAATATATTCACGAAGTAATGGTTTATAAAGGAAATAAAAGAGGAAGAGATCTAGCATACTATCGAGGTTTCGACGAATTTATCACCGCGATAGCTTGTTTTTGCCCACCAGAGTTGGCGTTGGGAAGGAAAAAAGTAGCTTGGTATGCTGTTTATGGGTTTTACTGGAGTTCATCGGAAAATGACATAATTTATGCAAGTTGGAGTTGCTGATTAAAACGGCTGGTTGCCATTATTATTGTTGCTGGTTCGAAGTTGGTTGGTGCTTCACCGGAGATAAAAGCTCTCTGCCTTTTTGGGTTGAGATCTGGTCAGTTTCGCGGCTAGAGAAGAGAGAATAAGGGTCTGGTAAGGTTGAGCTCACCGGAAAAAGAGAATAAACGAAGGGGGTTTTGTGTCTGGTTATGAGTGAGGTCTGGTGGCTGGTTCAATGTGTGGTTTCGCCGAAGAAGAGAGCTGAGCTCAGAGCTCATTGATGACTTGTCAAAGCTGCTGGTAGCAGTAGCTACGGAGGAAAATGAGAAGTGCAACTTGAGTGTTCTGGCAGTGAATGGGCCGGTGGTTGTGTCTGGTTTTAGGTGGTTGTTTGGTGTTCGATGGTTTGGGAAAATGGAGAAAAGGGATTTTGGTCGGAGTTCGGTGGCCACTGGTGGGTGTTTCTGATGATTTGGGTTGTTGTGTTGCTGGAGGAAGAAAGGAGAACGGGTTTTGGAGTTGTTACATGTGATCGGAGAAGAAAGGTAAAAGGGTTTTGGTTAGAGCTGTCAAAATGGGCTGGCCCAACCCAACCCTAACGGGCTAGAGAGTTAAATGGGTTGGGATGGGCTGGCCCTTTTAATTAAAGGGCCGATAAAATAGCAGCCCAACCCAGCCCTAAGCGGGCCACGGGTTGGGACGGGTTGACCATTCAACCAAAAAATGGACAACATTTTCCTCTTACAAAGGATTGAGCGTTGATGTCTGATAGACACGACATCAATACATACATAAATTCATTCATGAATTACACATACTTCAATGAATATTTACAAAATAAATACATAATAGCCACGATACAACATTCATAAGATTCATCTGAGCAAAAAAACTATTACATGATCATTATTTTCATAAACAAGACAATAAAGGAGAAGTGAAAAATTAGGCATAAAAACAAAAGTAAAAGAGGTGAAAGATTCATAGTTATAATGGAGTAATGAATAATTTAGTGGGTTAAAGACCCTAAAATGTAAAAGATATGTAAAAAATATAGTCTTAATTTTTTATTGATATTTTAAAAATATTTATTGATAAAATCTTAACAAGTAAAATACTACTCAAAATATATATAATAAATATTTTTAAAATTTACAGCCCGCGGGATGGCCTCTAAGGCTTGTGGGTTGGGCCTACGAGGCCAGCGGGCCAAATGAGGCTGGGTTAAAAAGCCTTGTTCCTAAATGGGCTGAAAAAATTGGGCCCAACCCCATTTAATTCAAGGGTTGGATTGGGCCGGCCTAGCAGGCCAAGCCCATTTTGACAGCTCTAGTTTTGGTTGTAATGTTGGCCGGAAAAAATGGGGTCGTTTGCTACTGTTGGAGAGAGTTACTGGCAACAACAGTGAGGAAGAGAAGAGTTGGGTCTGGTGACTGCCGGAAAAAGAAGAAAATGAACGGGATTTTGGTGGTGGATTCGCCAAAAAATAATGAACAATAAAAGAATAAAAAATCTGAAAAATACCCCTAAAATCTTTCCCCACCACCATTTAACCTAATGACCAAACTATTCTTTATATAGGGAATTGAAAACTACCAATAGTACAATACCACTATCTTAAAACCGTGGGCCAAAACCACTGATCAATAAAATATTTGTGTATGAATATTATCTATATCAGAATGAATTTCTGGACTGTGCAAAATATCAAAATGAATATTAACAAATGTAACAGATAAAATGAATATGAAAAAAATGTAACGAACGTAAGCAATGACATGTAAAAAATACAATTTAACAGAAATAATGATTTAATAAAAAATGAACAAATATTTGAACGTATTCAACCGGATGTGACAAAATAATATAAACAGAATTAACCGATAAAAATCCTAATACTTTGAGAATAAGGATAATTATCAATAAATTGCATTAAAATGGCAAAACATGTATTTTGAACTATTTAAAAAATAAAATACTTAAAAAGTTTTAACTTTAGAAATATCGGACCAAAATTTGGTGTCAACAATAATTGCAGGAAATAGGCTTGGACGAGGTTGAGAGAGATGGCAACTGAAATTCTGCAGAAGTGGCCACCCACGGAAGGGACCTACAGATCGTAGGTCCATTCACCATCCGTAGGTGGGTGGCGTGGATTGATCTTCAGGGAAGTCTGACAAAGTGTGGAACCACGGAAGCGAGTGACATACCGTAGGTCGCCCCACGGGCCGTCCTGCACGTCCGTCGTTTGTGATTGGGAGTACAAGTTCCAGTACCTGATTGAAGAGTCCAAGTATGAAGCCACAGAAGAGGACCCACAGACCATGGATTGACCCACGGTCCATACTGCACGTCCGTCGTTTGCAACTGGGAGTTGAAGGTTCGAAAACTTCAAAGAAAAAGTCTAAGTATGGACCTACGGAAGGTTCGATTGAAGCCGCGTCCAACAATTTTATTTCCTTATTTCGTTTCCTTTTGTTTAGGACAATATTTTCTATAAATAGGGTATGTAAACCTCATTTTTGGGGGTTAGCCACTATTGTTTAACTTTAGTTCTTGGTGTGTTCTTGGGAATTAACTTGCAAACATTAGCAATTCGATTTCCTATTTTCGGTTTATAAAGATTTTGGTGTTGAATTTCAATTGGAGATTCTGGGTTTCTTCTACTCATTACGTAAGTTCATGAATTCTTCTTTTAAAAATATGAATTGTGTTCTTGCTAGCATGGGTAACTAAATCCATAGCTAGGGTTATGGGAACCATGAGCAATTAACAAAGTATGAATAGTAACTAAGTAATTCTTGAATAGTGTTGTTTCATGCATTGATAATTCTTTCGTTTAGAAGTCTTTTTAACGATGGCCAACGTTAGAACTCGCCTTGTTGTTACTTGCCAGACCAAGGAGGTAGTTAGTAAGAAAATAATTATCAACATAGATTTAGTGTGATACTATCTAATAGTCTAATGTCAATTGGTGCGAGGGTGAAAACTAAGCCATACATTGATGTGATGTCTAATATGAGGTAAATGTAAGGGTTAGTAAATTATACACACGTAGCCGGACCAAGGTGAAGGGTGAAATTCTCTATTTGGTGGACCAAGCACTTAGAGATACATAACTTACCACTTTTCATATGATACACTAGGAAAGGATTACTATTACTAGGATTATTGCGTTATGAGCTTATTGGGAACACGTACACCCTAGTTTCTTTCTCTCATTGATAACAACTAAAGTTCGAATTGCTCTCTAAACAACAATCAGTTCTTTGTTACACAACCCCCCCCCCCCTTTTACGTACTTGTATCAGAAATATGTTGACTAAATGAATATAATCATAAGTGAAAGTTAAGTCTAAATCATATTCCTCGTGGGAT
>JAJOOS010022369.1:0-11387 GCA_029582725.1 Solanum chiquidenum | reverse complement strand
AATATAACCAGAAAATAAAAATATATTATATTAACTCTCTACGAATAATATAACTCGATTAATTTGTCCAAACATAGGCTGATTGAATTGATATATATATATATATATATATATATATATATATATATATAGTAGGATGCGTGTGTTTATCTGTTCAATTTTATAATAGTTTAACTATCTATTTACATACATTCAAAATTAAAGGATATAAATATTAGTTGAAATCAAGTTAAAAAACACACTTATATATTATATTGTTACTCAATATATATCATACATATATACATACCCTATCGGGTATACGTATATGCACTAAAAATCAAGAATGCAACTTAATGATCAATAAAGTGAATTGAAAATCATCTCCAAATTTCAACACAAAAAAAAAGAAGAAGAAGTAATACTAGTTTTTTTTTCAATCTATCCTAATGTTAATGAACAAAATTATTTAATATCCATAATTTTGTAACTCCGCCCATATAACACCCAGAGTCTAACAACAAAAATAAACACACAAACAAGCCAAGGGCAAAGCAATAAACTTCAAAACTAATTGAACCCCTAATGCCAGCTAAAATCAAATTAAAAGCATATTTATATATTATTTTTCCTAAATTTAATACTCATAATCTTCCCTTTGATTATATAACTCATTTCACCCGACCCAAACATAAATCAATCCGTCCATTTAACACCTCGAATCTAACAACAAAAATAAACACACAAACAAGCAAAGGGCAAAGCAAATACACGAGACAACATCCGCTAATAACGGATTCGAAAACAAAGAAGAAGAAAAAAAGAAAGTTAGCAAATCCACTGCCCTGTTTTCGCACTTTGTTTGCACAAATGGTTACAACAAAGAAGAAAGAAGAAAAAACAGAGCAACAAAAAAGAAGAAGAAGGTTTGTGAGGGGAGGAAGAAGAAATTTTATCTCTTTTTTCATTCCTCTTCTCTCATCCTTCTTCACAATGTTATTGCTATCACATTCTTGAAAAAACAAAATTCGATCATGGCTGCTGCTACAGAGCAAATGGCCGCGGCGGGTTCTTGTAACCAAGAATTGTTCAATCCTATTATTAGTATGGGATGGCAATATTCTTTGATTCTTGTGATTTCTCATATTCTTCAGATTTTGCTCAGGCCATTAGGACAAGCTTCACCCATTGTTCAAATTCTCGTAAGTATGTCATATCTTCACACAGTGTTTTTTACAAACACATGGTGTGCATGCATACATTTCTATTGATTGCCCCAAATGTGTAGGATCTTGAATTAGGGATCTTGTAATCAATAAGATTAGAAAGACAAGAAATGGAGGGGGAAATAGATAAAACTTTATAGCCAAAAAGGTCATATGGTGGTCTAATGTTGCATAGCTACGTTGTTCGAACTCTTTAAAAATATCAATGGATGAAGGGGAAAATTTATTGCCAAAATTATGAGATACGTGAACCCGCGGTCCATTTGTAAAATGGGTATTCCCTTTTATGTATATATTTTCTAGAATTGGTATAATATTAACGGGTGGCATCCATGCTACACGAAAGCTTAACGATGCACTTGGTTGAATGTTGAGATATTTACTTAAGAGACTAGGGATCAATTTCCACTTAATATATTTTTTTTCCCTTCTTTTGCTTAGTGGTGCATTTATGTTGTAGAAATCCTAGATTTGCCTCTGGACGGATGCATGTCCGAGGAATGAAGGAATCAACTGCGTGAATCGCCCATATACATTCGGATTCCTAGAGAAACTAAAATTAAAGAGTCTATCAACTCTTTTTTAAAATTTTAGAAGGTTTAAATGTGTATCTCTGCAAACTATCTTTGTTAATCCTCTAAAAGTTAGTACATTGTCGAAGAATCCAACATAGGTATGGCAACATTTTTGGAGAGTCTGAGCAGCATAGTGCTGAAGTGATTTAAAATTTTGAGAGTGCACGATTGATAACTTTGTTTTTGAATGGACATGGGGTAACTTGTTTCTTGTTCTTACATATTCCATTTGGTTGATAACACAGGCAGGGTTCTTGATGGGTCCCTCGGGGTTTTCGCGAATCAAAGCAGTAGAGCAGTTCTTCATTCAAAGTTATAATTCGGGTTACTATGAATTCATGGCGTTAATTTTTAGAACTATAATCATGTTCCTGATTGGTCTTGAGACGGACTTCCCTTATCTTATGCGCAACATACGCCCTGCAAGCATTATTGCATGTGGCAGCAGTTTAGGATGTACTATCTTTGCAAGTGCTGTCACTTTCTTAGTATTTCAAGAGACAGCTTCCCATGGTTCTTCATTCATAATGGCCTTAATGATCATAATAACCTTAGCCAATGCAGCATCACCAATTGTTGTCCGCGTGGCAGCGGACCTTAAGTTTGGAACTTCTGAGACTGGCAAGTTGGCTATATCTTCTTCCTTGATAGCCGATGCATATTCGGTGTTTCTATTGTTTATACTTTCAGAGTTCAAGTCAACTTCAATTGCAAAATGGATCTTTTTCTTTTTTCTCTATTTTCTTATTGTTGGTGTAGTTATTGTAATCAATATGTATCTAGCTAATTGGTTGAATAGGAGGAATAGGAACAAAAAGTACCTTGGAAATACTGAAATATTTGTACTTGTAGCGATTCTCTATATCGCTGCTATGGCCCTCGAACAGCTTGGATTCAGCAGCATTATAGCTTCTTTCCTCATTGGCTCAATGTTCCCTAGAGGAGGGAAAGCAGCTCGAACTTTGTTGATCAAACTCACATATCCAATTCACAATTTCATATTTCCAATCTACTTTGGCAACCATGGTTTCAGGGCAAATATAACTAAGCTGAAAAACCTGCGTAACTTTATGGTATTCTCTATCCTTATTTTGTCAAGCATCGGAGGGAAGATCGTTGGAACATTGGCAGCTTGCTTTCACCTAAAGATTCCTTACAGAGAAGGGGTGCTTCTTTCTTTTATGATGAATCTAAAAGGTCATGTTGATATTCTAGCATTGACGATTGGCTTGGCAAATGATGTAAGTTATCCTTTCCAAGATTTCTTCGAATAAGCATGCTATAGAACTTAAAGCTTATATTATATGGTTTTATATATCTTGCATGATTTTTTGTGTTCATTATAAACCTACAAAGCTTATGTTTGGTTAGTTTTATACCTTAAAAGGATTTCATTAAGTAGATTGGTTGATGTCAAGTTTCATACTTAAAGAAATTGGTAAAATGGAGAAACGTGAAGTATCAATCTAATCTTATACAATAACTCCATCCAAATGCACTATTTAATCAAGAAACACCTTGTTTTAATGAGTATAAGTAGGAGCGGAGCCAGGTAGGGTGAAGGGGGTTCATCCAAACCAATGAACCCCCTTCGATAGAAAATGACACTGTTTATACATGGTTAATTTTTTTTTTTATGTATATAGATTAGATGTTGAACCCCTTTGGCTTCTTCTTGTGTTCACATTTCATATTTTGAACCCCTTAGTGAAAATTCTGGCTCCGCCATTGTGTCGAAGGCAAAAGAATTGTGCCTTTTCAAGTGCTTATTTATCCTTTTAACAAACGACAATGTTAAAGTGGCATGTTAACAACCTCATGGAAAGTCTCATGCTGTGAGATAATAATGTTGTTATTTCCTACCTTCTCACAGTTAGATATCTAATACCTTTTACCTATCTACTATATTAGTAGCATGAAATAAGTTTGCGCAAATTTGCAGCTTGTTTCGAGCCAGAATTTCTATGACGTGATGATAGCGACAATTATTGTGAATACATTGATATGGGGACCAATAGTAGCTTTCATGGTGAGAAGAGAAAGTGATATCATTGGGTACAGGCAAATATATTTTGAATCTCATAATCCAGAAACCGAACTACGAATACTTACTTGTGTGCATAGTCCCCGTCCAGTGGCAACTATGCTAGGACTTGTTGCAGCCTCCAGAGGGCCAAGAGAAGTTCCAATAACCCCTTACTTGATGCATCTCGTTGAGCTGCCCGGTAAAAAAAAGACTAATTTGATGTACAATCAACGAGAAGACGATGAACTAAGTGATGAAGATGATTATGGTGGGAATGAAGTTGTTGAGATAAATGATGCCATGGATATGTTCACTAGTGAGACAGGGTTATTGGTTCAACAGATTAAAGCTGTGTCTCCGTTTTCACGTATGCACACAGATGTTTGTAACACTGCTGAAGACATAAGAGCATCTATCGTTGTCCTTCCTTTCCACAAACACCAGAGAATCGATGGGAAGCTAGAGAACGGTAAACAAGGCATACGAACTACAAATCAGAAAGTTCTTCGTCATGCCCCATGTTCAGTTGCCCTTCTTATTGACAGGGGACTTACAGCTGGGTGCTTAAATCCTTCGGGTTCTGACTCTCTGCAACACATTGCTATCTTATTTTTTGGTGGACCTGATGATCGTGAAGCATTAGGCTTTAGTAAACGTCTTGGTATGGATCATCACGTAAATCTCACCATAATTAGGTTCCTTCCCTCGTCTTCAAGAGGACAAATTTCAGGTGTCAATATTGCTCACAAAACGGATGATGTCTTGATGGCAATACCAAATGACGAAGTAGAGAAAGAAACAGATAGCGCAATTTTGGCAGATTTCCATAGCAGGTAATGACAAAGCCTTTTTACATATCTAACATGCTAGTACTTTATCGCCTTTTACTCTGTATATATTTTATAGGCATAATACATAAATAAACACTCAAACTTGGCCCCAGCTGACTATTAAACACTCCAACTTTGAATATGCACATCTAGACAGCTCAACTCGTCTCCACTGTGTCGGTTGAACACTCCAACTTACAGAATGATTATCTAGACACCTCCAAAATTTATGTGTCATGTGAACATCAGGTGTCCACGAGACACTATAAGGATGAAGAGTTGGAGTGTTTAGTTGTCAGTTGTAACCAAGTTGAGGTGTTCTCTCAAAGTTGGAGCGTTTACTTGCTAGCTGAGGTCAAGTTTGAGCATCTGTTTACGCATTATTCCTACTTTATATATGAATATCCTTTCCATAAATAGCAAAAGCAGTAGTTGTTAAGTTGATATATTCTCATTCCGGTGTGATAATTGATAGCTATTTTTCGAAATGATCAGGTATGTGGCGACAGGTCAAGTAGGATATGTGGAAAAAGTTGTAGAAAATGGCGCAGACACAGCGTCTGCGTTGAGAGACATGGCTGAAATGTATTCATTGTTCATAGTAGGAAAGGACGGGCGAGGACATTCAATACTAACAACTGGAATGAGTGATTGGGAAGAATGTCCAGAGCTCGGTAAAGTAGGCGATTTTTTGGCTTCTCCAGAATTCGATATTAGTGGTTCAGTTCTTGTTGTTCAGCAGTATAGACCTTCAAAGAATGATGACGACGATGACGATGACAAATAATAGAATTTCTTGGCTAGGTTTATAAACATTTCTTTTTACTTTTTTGTACATTGTATTTTACCTCAATTCTGTACCTTGTTACACTCATGTTTTGCAAGGAAAAAGAAGGTTGCATCACTTTATTTTTGCAAAAATCATGCCTTGGCTTGAGAGTTAGGATTCTAATTTGACATGGATTTTCTTAGGCAAGACAACATGCATGTCGAATTGATGGTCGTAGAACGGCATCATTCTATGAGTTTCATACTTAAATTATCGAGTGTTCACAAAACCTTTCGTACCTATCATGAATTCATATTAAAATACCAACCGGAGATATATGACATGCTTAACATTACGCTCCAAAAACTACTCCAAAGACATTCAAGTGACAGTACATATGAAAATTCGATTGACTCTCGTAATTCAAAAAGTATCAGTCCCATTACCTTTGATAAATCAAAACTACACAATTTACTAATGAATAAATTCACGCTTCACACAATTTATTCAAATAAGACAAACTAAGCAAATATGACTTAAAAAACAGTGGAATTAAATTTGATGAGAAACCAAAAATATCTTCTTTTCCCTCTCATATATTTAGTAGGAGAAAATAAAAGTTAGAAGTGTAAGAAAATGAATTTTTTTGACTCATTTTCTTTAATGCTTTCCAGATTTACTGTTTGACAATGCTCCTAAAAAACAACTTACTTTTAGAAGCATTTTTTAAAAAAAGTGTTTTTGAAAGAAAAAAAAACTATTTATGTTTAGGTAATTCATTTGAAAAAAGTTTTTGATAAACAGATTGTGTTTTAGCTAATCATTTTAAAAAGTGCTTTTGAGAATCAAATTACATAAAATGACAAGTATAAATGCACTTTTAATATTAAGATTTTTTAATATTAAGATTATTTTATAGAGAAAATTTATTTTAAATATCTATTATAAAAGTATTAATTAATTTTATTTTAATCAAATTAATATGTAATATTCAAGTTTTCAATCAATATTATACATAAATAAATAAAAAATAAATAAATAATTAATATAATATTAACATAATAATTTAATATAATTAAAAATATCAATTCAAATAAATTTAAAATCTATTCCACAAATTGAATCACTATACATGAAAATTCACCACAAAAATAAAAAAAGTATAAGAGATATATTGGTAAATATGTATTTTTGACAATGATAGTTTGGTCTTGAAAAAAATAATTTTCTATTTTTGCTTAAATTTTTAGCTTTTTTCTAGTTAAAAGCAGTTTTGCATGTTAGCCAAACATCATAATTTTATCAAAAAATACTTTTTTTTAATCAAAATAAATGCTTTTGACTTTCCAACCACAATGCTAAATATGCTCTTAATGAGTAATGCATTTAGATACTTTTCAATTTAAAAAAAAAAAAAGATAAACAGAAATAAAGATAAGAGAACCAAAAATATTAGAAAAAAAATAAATGTTGCCTTTATGAATTATGATGATGAGATGCCCCACTACCTTTTCACCGACCATAAGTATATATAAGGCCGGCGTATATATAATATAATGATTGATTGGTGATTTATTTGAATGATACGTGACCACTATAGCAAAAAATAATAATATGAGACATATGAATTCGTGATCTTTTCATAAAATAAAATTATTTTAGATGTATATTTTTTAAAATTGATATAATATTAATTATAAGTGATTACTATAGCCCTTTACCACAATCATGTATTGTTTTTTTTAGGAAGAAACAAAAAATTGTGTTTAAAAACGCCATAAACATTATTCAAACGCTATGAACGATTATTTGAAAGGAAAAAAAAACACTAATATATCAATAACACATATATAGTATTAGTACCCCCAAAATTTACCGTATTTGTTTCATTACTCAAATAGCGCAATCATGTGCTAATTCAAACACGAATTACAGTGTATAATAAATTAACAATCTATGATCATACCTATATAAAAGATCGAATGAATAAAGATGTATCACATACACCTGTTAAAATAGTTTTCGATTTTCGAGTGAATGAGAAGATGTTTATTTTCCTAAAAAGAACGTACACTTTTATAAGGAGAAGTTCTAATATTAGGACTTTTTCTAAAGAGACACATGTACTCACCAAAGAGTTTTTCAACCGTTGTTTCTTTTTTCTCTTTAGATAATTCGAGGTTGAACCACATTGGTGTACTAAATCCAAGTTCTTTCAAAATATTCAATAGAGAGCTTCTTGATCTACTCATGCATCTATATATTCCTTCTAAACCATTTTCGAAATTATCAAGATGAGCCTCAAATGGTTCGAGCCTGGTTTCCAAATCAATCTTTTGATCTTCTTGACCTTCACATGATCCCTTGTTTATCAATAACCGCGAAACCAATGACCATTTAGACACCTTTGGTTTCAAAAGTGGAACAGATAAGAATGACAAGAACATTTGAAACATGGAAATACGCATCGCGTTAGCTTCCTTAAGTGTTTTAATCATATCTACTGTGTCATGATCAGCATCTTTGGGTACCAATGCGCGTTCTGTATCTTGATCCATTTGCTTTAACACCACGACTAATCGTTTAGCATCCTTCTTTACTTTCTTGCTACACGAATTGAATTTAGTCATGCTGGATTCCGTTGTTGAATCTTTCTTCCTCCTCTTAAGAGAGGATTGAAGATCGCGAACATTTTCTTTATAATACAAAACAAGTTCTCTAGTAGTGCCACAAAGATCAAGAAGCCTTACTGATTTATCCAATAAATCTTCAACCATTTTCCCAAGACGATATTGGGAAAATGCTTGAAGAGTTTGAGGTAAGTTGAGTAAAGAATTGACACATTTGTATAACTCCTCTAAACCAAGTAAACCATTGTACATAACTTGTGCTGATGATGTGTTTGATACTTCTAACGCTTTCAAATTATTGATAGCTTCTTTAAGTTTTTCTGTGGTTTGATGTGAACATCCAGTGATACTACTACTGATTGATCGAACATGGTTAGAATGTGATCTTCCTGGTAAACTAATTGATCGAAAGTGGTTAGATTTCGAATTAGTACTAGGCATTGTTGGTGTTTTTATTTTTCTTGAGAGGAAAAAATATTTATGATGGGGACAACTATAACAATGTTTGTCATTTTTATAAGAGCAAAAAATAAAAATTAAATTTGTGTTTTGGAATAAGAATCTTATCAATTGCATATGATAGTAACATGAGCATTTCTTGGAATTTGGTAAGGTGCTACATATTTGCCCTGCAAGGTGTACAATAATTTAATCTTACATTGTCATTAAATTTTGAACATGGGTTACTGAGGTGGTGTGAGCTGGAGGAAGCGCAACAGAAGGATAATTAATTAATTATAAGTCATAATAATTATAATTTGTTCATAATGGAGATTCACAAATAAAATTAAAATATTTATATTTGTGCATGTATGGATGGCTGGCCATGTGTTTTTTCTTGATAAGTAATTAATTAAGACCCAACATTACTTGTGTAATTGAGGTAGATTAGCCAATTACTAGGAGTGATTAAACTTGATGTTCTTCTGATGTCTTGTGGGATAAGAATATGTTATCAAGACTTAAGACGTAAGTTTTATAAAGTGATAGTTGTTCGATCAATTACTAACTTAAATGAGATTGTTGAGATGGATATATAGGATTACGAACGAAGGTATTCAAGACAAGGTGGGAATGGTCTCCGACGTAGTGGACAAGATGAGGGAGGTGAGACTGAAATAGTTCAAACATGTGAGGAGGAGATGCATAGATACTCCAGTGAGGAGGTGTTAGAGGGTGATTATGGTGGGTATAAAGAGAGGTAAGGATATGCCGAAAAAGTATTGAAAAGATGATTAATTAGATATGATATGACACACGTGCAACTTTCGAAGTCATGACCTCAATAAGAGAGTATGAACATCTAAGATTAAGATAGAAAGTTAGTAATAAGTCATATTATCTGATAGTTATTATTACTCGCTTACAATTTTTTATCTTCAATTTTATTATTATTTATTGTTTCCTTTACTTTGATTATCGGATTTTTTTTATATTGCTACTTTATTTTCTGTTGGGTATTACTAATCATATTTTTATAAAGTTTGTTTTTATGTTTTTCTTCTTTAATTTTGTTAAGGTTGTGCAGGTAGTCCATAAATTATGGAGAAATTATTTCTCTAAATTACTTCCTCTTTTCATTTTTAATTGTCCATTATTTTATAAAGGGAAAAAGATCTGATATATTTTTCAATTTTGTCATTTAGAGTTGATATATCACTCGTTATGAAAGTGACACATATATACCCTTACCATTATACAAATAACTCACATATACCCCTACATTACAAAAGAAGCTCAAATACACCCATCACCTAACTGAAGTAGAAAAATTAGTTTCATTTATTTTTTTTACTTTTATTTTTTTTAAAATTCATGTAGGGTTATATATGATCCTTCTAGCAAAGTTTAAGGAATATTTCATACATGAATTATTTTTTGACTTCTTTGATTATCATTATTTGAGTTTCTGATTTTTTTTCTTAATTTCATTCTTTAGTGTAAAGAAAAAAATTTAAAACTAACCTTTTTGCGGGTATATTGTAGTTTAGTTTTTATATTTGTAAAAAAAAATTAGGTATTTATAATAAATTTTACAAGAGAAATTAGTGAAACATAAATAAATTTGATCATCAAAATAATAAATTTAAATTAGTCTTTAAAATAATAGGATTAGGAATGAAGATATTTTAGACAACGTGAGAGTGACCTCCAACGTGTTGGACAAGATGAGGGACGTGAGACTGAAATAGTTAAACCATGAGAAGGAGAGATGCACAAATTAAATATCCCAATGAGGAGGTATTAGAAGGTGACTATGATGGGTACAAGGAGAAGTAGGGATATACTAAAAAAGTATTGAGAATATATGATTAATTAGACAGAATATGACACACGTGATCTACAAAGGAACCCCAATTACCAAAAAAAAAATTCGTTGGTAAATTGATCAATTTAGTTGGCAAATTGAGTTACCAACCAAATGCCAACTTATATTAATCCGTTGCTAAAAGGCTCGTTGGTAAATATTACCAACCGATTTTAATTTGTTGGTAAATTTACCAACCAAAAATCAGTTGGTAAACACCCAAAAATGTTGTTACAAAATTTTGAAACATTCCCTGAAATTTCTGTTGGTAAATTCATCAACTAATTTGTGGTTAGTATATCGTTAGTACCTTTACTAACGAATTGATCAAAAAGGAGTTAGTAAAAAAATTTCTTCATTATTCGATTCCGTTGGTAATACGTCTGATAAACTTTTCTAGATACATTGGTAATTGGTTGACAATTTTAGTAACTGGTAATAAATTTTAAATACGTTAGTATGATTATTTGTTTTTCTAATAAATTTACTAATTGATTGTTATAGTTTGTTGGTAATATATCATTCAAGGCGACTACGTACCCAAGGGGAATCAAACCTGAGACCTCTTGGGTAAGGATGAAGGAGCACTTACCACTCCACCACAATCGTTGTGTTGGTAATAAATTTTAAATACATTAGTATGATTATTTATTTTTCTAATAAATTTACTAATTGATTGTTAGTTTGTTGGTAATATATCATTCAAGGCGACTCCGTACCCAAGGCGAACGAACCTAAGACCTCTTGGTTAAGGATGAAGGAGTACTTACCACTCCACCACAACCCTTGTTGGTAATAAATTTTAAATACGTTAGTATGATTATTTGTTTTTCTAATAAATCTACTAATTGATTGTTAGTTTGTTGGTAATATATCATTCAAGTTCAATGTTAGGTTAGTAATTGATTGACAATATGTTCAAAATATTATTAACTGAATGATTATTCAATAGTAAAATATTTATTAATTTATTGCATTTAGAAATCTAAGAGCACGAATATAAATCCAAAAATATTAATATCAATTTTATAAATCATATTTGAA
>JAJOOS010022368.1:0-27109 GCA_029582725.1 Solanum chiquidenum | reverse complement strand
AAATAAATCAAGTCATTTGCTACAATAGAATATACTGTGTCTACAATATAAAACTTGCTATGGATTTAATTTGTTGTGGCAAAAGAGTAAAAATATTTTGCTACAAGTATATATTTTGTAGCAAGAATTTTTTACTATTATAGCTACAACTCAATTTTTTTAGTAGCTATAAGTATTAGTCCTTAGCCACAGACCATTTAATGTCTGTAGCTAACTTTTAGCCACCCTACATCTTGCCACGAATGCTACGAAAATATATTTTATAGCTAAAGTGTTTAGCTACGGAAAATTTCATATTTAGCTACAATGTGTTTTGTAGCTTTAAATGCATTTTCTTGTAGTGCATCAACATCTGGAACACATAACCGTCCTTGGTACATAAGCACCCCATCTCCCCCTTGGGAGAAAGCCTCTACGGACTTCTTAAGTATCGACTCTTTCAATTCAACCAATATAGGATCAAGGTATTGTTTAGACATCACATCCATTACAAAGGATGATTTGGAACCATTATGGACCATGCCACCACCCTTGGCGAAATTCACTAGTTGGACACCTAGTCGGGCCAACCTATGCACATCACGAACCAAATCTTTCTTTTCATCCTCTACATGTGCCACACTACCCATAGACAATCTACTAAGTGCATCCGCTAGCACATTTGATTTTTTGGGGTGACAAAGGACACTCATGTCATAATTCTTTAATATTTCTAACAACCTTCGTTGACGAAGATTCAAGTCCTTTTGACTAAACACAAATTGAAGATTCTTGTGATCGATGAAAACATCCACTTGGACCCCATACAAATAATGCCTCCATATTTTCAAGGCAAACACAACCGCCGCTAACGAGAAATAGCTATCCCCTTGAAGTTTGTCAAACAAGTTATCAATTCTCGAAAGCGGATATTTGTTCTTGATGGTCACTTTATTCAACGAACGATAATCAATGCATATCCTAAGAGACTCATCTTTATTTCTAACAAACAACACGGGAGCACCCCATGGAGAGATAATCGATCGGATAAAACCCTTGTCTAACAAATCTCTCAATTGTTTTTTCAATTCTTTTAACTTCGCCGGAGCCATTCTATAAGGAGGAATAGAGATAGGCTGCGTATCCGGAAGAAGGTCAATACCAAAATCTATTTCTCGCTCGGGAGGAATACTGGGCAAATCATCGGGGAAAACTTTCAGGAACTCATTAACACCGGGAACCTACTCAAGAGAAGGGGTTTCAGAATCTACATCCATCACCCTAACAACATGGTAAAAACAACCATTGGAGATCATATTTCTAGCTTTAAGGTAGTACACAATTTGACCTCTAGGCATACAATTTCCCCCTTCCACTCTAAGATAGGCTCATTTGGAAATTGGAATCTAACCACCCGAGTTTTACAATCGATAGATGCATAACATGCATGCAACCAATCCATACCAAGAATCACATAAAAGTGTAAGATATCAAGCTCTACCAAATCCACAAGTGTAACTCTATGGAGCAAGGAAATAAGACATCTTCTATAAAACCTCTTAGCCACCATAGAATCACCAACCGGGGTAGAGACCAAAAAAAGGTTCTAATAACACTTCGGGGAGTATATTAAACTTCATGGTCACATAAAGTGTCACAAAGGACAAAGTAGCATCGAGATCTAACAAGGTACACACATCAATAAGAAATACTTTTACATACCGGTCACCACATCCGGGGAGATCTCTTGGTCACCTCGGGATTGAAGAGCATAAAAGTGATTTTGCTTTGGAGCATTGGAGTTTGAACCACTTAGAGGAGCTTGCTTGTATTCTATCCCCTTAGCCTTGAACATCGAACAATCTCTCATCTTGTGGCCACTCTTTCCACAATTAAAACATCCATCTGTTCCAACTAGGCACTTACCATCATGCTTTCTTCCACACACTGCACAATTAGGCCTAGCCAAATAAGAACCACCACTATTACCTCCTTGGGGTTTACGGTTAGACACCCTATTCTTGTTGACCCTTGGGGAAGAACTAGAGGAACCTTGGTTGAAAAACCTTTGTCTAATCCTTGGTCGACCTTGTCCATCGGACCTAGCATTGGAGAAGTTCCCATCACCGGTTCTAGCTATTTTCACCTCTCTATTCGTTTCCTTGAGTTTTGAATCCTTAATTTGTTGAGCATAGAGCATAAACCTTGAGATATCCATGTCATGGAAGAGCATTAACGTACGACACTCTTTTTCAACCAAGTCAGACACATCCGACATAAACCTACTCATCTTAGTCCTTGAGTCCGCCACCATTCTTGGAGCATATTTGAAGAGTTGGGTGAACTTTAGAGCATACTCCTTAACTTTCATACCTACTTGATGAAGGTTGATAAACTCTTGTACCTTAGCCTCCCTCAACTCTAGGGGGAAGAACCTATCAAGAAATGCCGATTTGAATAATTCCCATCCTACTGGGCCCGCTCCTATGGGTCTCTCACCCTTCCACTGATCATACCAAACTTGAGCCACATCTTTTAGTTGGTAGGCGGCTAACTCCTCCTTCTCTTCTGAAGACACCCCCATAATAGCAAGTACCTTATAAAACTCGTCAATAAACCTTTGAGGATCCTCTTCCACCTTGGAGCCATAAAATTTGGGAGGGTTCATTCTAGTAAAATCACTAACCTTTGAAGCAGCCGAATTCACATTAGAATTCACCGAAGCTACAACTTCTCTATTGTCTTGAGCCATCACGGCTTGATCCAATATTTGGATAGTAGACCTAAACTCCGCATGGGTCACATTCTCAACCAAAGGATCAACCGGAGCTTGATTAGCTTGAGCAGGAGCTCCTTGATTCACATTGTTATCCTCCATCCTTCTAGCATTATCCCTTCATGTATTCATATCCTGGAGACACATGAGAAGGATTAGGAGAGGGACTTGATAGAGTTAAACTCTATGTCACGACTTAAGAGTAATGAAAAAAGTGTAGTTTCCAAATAATCTTGTAGCCTCTCATTCATAAATATGGCGCGCTTCACACTGATGAACAAGACTCTACTAGACGTGGCTTATGAGACATCATCCTAGAATCATTCAAAACCTCGTGCTCTAATACCAAGTTTGTCACGACCCAGGGGTACCCCCTAGATGTAACAAGGCACATAGACCCCCGAAAGGCACCATGTAAGCCACTTAGCATATTATAACACAAAGCATTAGAACAATAAGACAAAACACATTTCAAGTCCAAAATTTTCAATAAGGAAAGCAGAAGTCTAGACTTGTCTCAACATAGCCATCTATTACAATATTCGAAGTAAAAAGGGTAACAACCCATACAACACAGTCCAAAAAGGAAATACTAGAAAAGAACTACAAGGAGTTAATATCCATCCTCGAATCACGAGGACTCACCAACAAGCTAGGAGAATAATAAAATCTAAGCTTTAACCACAATGATGACCACCTTGAGAACCGGACCCTACAATTGGGGAAAATGTAGGAAAAGTAGGCGTTAGTACAAAAATCCACTAAGTATGATAGCCATGCATAAAAACATTGAAAACATGCTAAAAAGGACATTTAATTTGAATAAATGCAATTTACTAAATTAAAATATCAGTTTGAAGATAGTGGAAAATAATAAGTCATAAGCATATTCATTACATAGATCATCATAACATAAGAGGAACGTATCATAAATACCCTCAAAGCATTCTTGTGAAATGTATGAATAAGACCCCATAAATCTCCCCCACATTCAATAAAGCTTCTTGAGTGACCAGAGTTCATAATTCATATTCTTATTCATATTGTTGTCATAATGGGGAAACAAGCCTTAATCGACATAGACAATGTGAGCTTAACATGGAATCCGATGTCTACCCATCACCGAAAAGGGGTTGTCCTACTTGCCTAAGGTAGAACCATACTCTTAGTTTAGGTGGATACACTAGCTAAATAACCTATGGGGCACATAGTTTATGGGATAAGGAGATTGATACTATAAACGCGGACTCAACTAACGTAGAAGGTCTTCATCTCATGAGATACATACTTGGGAACTCAGACTCAACTAGCATAAAAGGTCCAATTAGGAAGCCGGACTCAACTAGCGTAAAAGGTCCCATTAGGAAGCCGGACTCAACTAGCATAAGAGCTTTCATCTCATATTCATTATCCACTTGGTGCTAAGAATTACTTCCCACGGATTACATATTAAGTCTTGACTTAAGTTCATATTCATGGAAAAATGTCTTAACACTCAATCCAACATAATTCATAAGATAGCTCATAGATTCAATAGGTGAGACTAGCCTTTCAAACTTAGAATCATCATATTGACAGAATACCTTTCGCATCATATCATATTCATACATAGGTGTGTAAATAAGAATAGCCTTTCAACAACACACAACAAGATCATAATCATAATCACTTTACTCTCAAAGTGTTGTTAAATCATATACAGAAATCTCATAATCATGCATAATTCTCATACTTTACCCTTCAAAGATCAAGGATCATATTCAATCAACATATCTAGAATTTTTACATTAGACATGGATAGTAACATAATTCAAATAACTCAAATACTACAAGCATAATCTCATAATATCATTCTTTCATCAATTCACCCACATCACAAGCTCATAAATTGGGAATATGGGGATTTCATTGATACTTTGGGATTTCAACATAAAAACCATAATAAATCATCAATTCGATCATAATGAAAAGTTTCAAACATTAGAATCATTTTGGAAAGGAATTCATTACTTGGAGTCAAACCCTAGCTTTTCAGGATTTTCTGTCTTTGAAATTGGGAATTTGAAGGGGATCCATGGATGAATTTTATCCATGTATTAAGAGCTATCATACCTTAGCAATGAAATCCATTGAATTTGAGAAGAAAACCTTGCTCCTTGAACCCTAGCTCCAACTTCCTTCTTCTTCTTCCTTGAAGTTCTAGAGAGAGAATATTTGGAGAGGATTTGGGTCTTTCTTTTGGGAATTGGAAGAATGAGTTAAAAGACTTAATTTAGGGGTTTAAAATCCTTATATAGTTAGTCTAAATTTGTATAAAACGACGTCACTTAATATTAAATAAAACCAAAAAACTCCAAAGTGCCCCTAAACTTAACTGCCAAAAAGAAGTTCTCGGCCTCACCTACGACCCACCACTGACGGACCGTGGTTGGACCCACGGCCCGTGCTGGTGAACCCTAGTTTGGTTATGCGACTTGGTTCCTGGGACCTCCACCCATGGCTCCTCATCCACGCGTGTGGATGGATCTACGGGGTGTAGGTCCCCTTCGTGGGTCACTGTCCTGACCATTTTCTAGGTCTTCCTCAAGGACCCATGGTTGGTCCTTTGCGGTCGTACCTTTACGTTCTAACACAAAACCCTTTATTTCTAAGCACGGGGATTTACATTTACGACTCTAACCCTCATGTTAAGCTCTAGTTTAGGCTACTAATTTCTGGAGTCTTACACCACACCACAACTTAGATGTACAAATAACTATATAAACTTACTACAAACTCATTTATAGCCTCAAAATTCCCTATGGAGGTCTAGTTCACTAGGTTACCCCATAATGAAATACCACACCTCACACCAATGCAAAATCATCATGATGACACCAAAGTTTCAGTTTTGAACCTTCCAATCTTTTAGTTTTGTTAGATCAATTTCACTATGGGGAATCTAACTTGGGTACTATGTTTCTAACGACCCTATAATGAGTGAATGGGTCAGTACATCATATACCAATTAAACCACCATTCATCCCAAAACGAAAAAAAAAAGAATAGAAAAAAAAGACAAAAGAGGAAAAAAACCAAACAAATGAAATTAGGTAAGTGAATTGATTTGCTTTAGAAAACTCTGGGAGCTTCGAGTTTCTTTGCTAGTGAACCTCGTCACAGGATCTATTCTCTGCCATGATTTTGAGGAGTATCTATAATGGAATAAGGAATCTATGATATTTGTCATCATAGATCGTAGACCTAAGATGGAACAAATGATCTTTCTTTGCCTCTCATAAGATTTGAAGCTGGACATTCTAGTTGTATCACGAAGCAAATATAAAAGGGAGGCTGTGTTTTAGGTCAAGAAAGCCTGAAAACATTTTGATCACTGAATGTTTGAGGAGACCTCCAGCTGATCGAAGCTCTTCAAATTTGAATAGGTTTCTCCTGTATAATCTTTGATGGGTTGAATCCCATAAAAAATTAATACCACCACCTAATTCGACTATTGAAACTATTCTTACTTGATTTATGCTTTTTGTCTGTGAGAGTTGAGGATATCTCTTGGTGAATAAGTCAGTGGAGATTTCATCAAGAGGGGAACAATGCAAAACAACTCTTGCAACTTCATAAGTCCTGGTTTTGTACCATGATGAACAACTCTATTCTTTCACCAAGTGCATGGATTTTTAATAGTGACCCTCTATGTTATTTTATGTGTATGTCTCTTGTCTATCATTTAGAGTGTTCGTATAGTGACTTGGGACTGAAAATTTGATCTCCTGGTCATTCATTTTGTTTTTATCTGAGTTTTAGTGATTTAGAGCTTTTTGAACCTTGAACGGTCATTTTTGAGCAAAAGTTCAAGAATATTATCTCAAAATATAATTTTGACGATTCCATTAACTCTGTAAAGAGCATGGTCGACATTCCTCTTGAGGCTTTTCGTGCGAGTCTGTGTGATTAGGCATTTTAGCTTTCAAGTTAAGGCCTAAGGTTTACTTTAGTCAACATTTTGAGTAAAAGATCATGGATGATAATTTCCTCAGCACAATTAGCTCCAAAATGTTTAGTTTCATCTAGAATGACCCTTCATTTGGATCCCGATGCTTCATGATAATTCCGAGCCCCCTGGTGGATTTGGTTTAAAATGGAGTTTGTGTTGGGACTCACTTTTTGTCGAGCTGACATTATATCAGAATTTTGACTGCTCCATTGAGTTTGGAGTATCAGATTTTGTAGGGTTGGATATCTAATTTATGTGCACGGGGTTTTGAATGAATTCACAATACCTTGTCAGAGATTTGGAATCGCCAAAAACCAGTTGATATGCATCAACTAGTGTAGGCCCAAAATGTTCTTCAAGTTTGCGGGCCTTGGGCTGCGTTTGTGGAAGCCTGGTGGCTGCGTTTGCAAGGGACAGTCAGCGTTGGTGCCCAACTTTTTGGGGTCCCTACAATGATCAAAGATTCCAGTTCTCTCTTGGTTTTTATTGTGGGGCACTCCCCATATTTGCGAGGTCTGCATTTGTGTGGACCTTTTATTTTCACGAGACAAGATGCGAGGAAGCTTGGATTGCTTATTTCAAATAGTGTTCTCTTGCTTAATTTAAGTCAAAATTATGGAGTGTTCAGAAGTTGCTGAGAACCTCTCATTTGAGGTGAATTAGAGTTTGAAACCAATGTGGTGTTCTTTATTTGAGTTAAAGTATTGAGTTTATGCATGTTGTTTGTTGTGTCTGTTTCGAGTCCCGAATTGTATTCCTTTTTAGAACACTCATTTGGGGATTTGATTAGGACTTTTTGACGAAGTCAATTTTGAAAATTGTTATGCGGGTCTAAAATTTCCTATTTGACTCCTAAATTGGCCTTTTTCCATTTTATGTGCTTTTGAAGTCTAACCGACTGTAATGATATTGTGGTCCTATTTTTGATAGCGTGACAACATTTGGAGGCTGTTCTGAAAGGAAAAGCTTTGGCCCTGTGAATTGGAGCACGCGCGGTTGGCCTACAGATAGGCTACAACATCCTTTCTATTTAGATTGAGCTTCAATGCATAAATACATCTCGATTAGAGTGAATTGGGGGTGGGTACCTCATCATTCTTATTTCTCTTCTTTGATACCATGTTTTAGGATTGATCAACTTTTTTTGGGTTTAGTACCATTCTAGAGGGGGCTTATGTGTGTTGTTGCATGTTGTTATATATTAATTGCATTATTATTTTGGTAATGAGTATGTTCACCTTTTGCTTAGGGTTAGACTAGAGTTTCCTTAGAGTTGCAATCCTTGAAGCCTTGTTTTGTCTCCAACATTATTTTGGATGGACTAGATCCATGTAGACAGGAGTAACAGACTTGAGTCTCATAGTATGAGCTTAGTATATGCATTTTTGCAGCTTTATAGACCTTTTTCACCTCTTCCTATTTTTGTAACTACAATGCAATATTAGAGGTTTTATACGTTTGTGCCGACATGTGATTGGATTGATCTTATGTACATTTTTTATAGGTGGACGTTGTTCCATGGTGACTTGGTATCAATATTTGAGATCCTCTTCAGAGTCGACATGCCTATGGTAACTTTTGCCAGCTGGGTGACTTATTCCCTCGAAGTGGGCAGGCTGGGTGCCCCTAATATATGAGATCCTCTTCAGAGTTGACACACCCCAGTGTAACTCTTGCTAGCTTGTCTGGGAAGAGACTGGCTGGCTGGGCGACCGATATTGATTGTCACTCTTTGTAGTTGGGTTGGTAGTTGACTTGACTTGGTGGTTACTGGGGCTGGGAACCCGACTTTCGATTCATTGTGCTCTTCTTTAAGTAGACTTAGCTATTCTTTGCACCCGTCGAGCTCATGGGGTCTGTTTAGGTTTTATTTAAACTTGTGCACAAGTGTACGTTCTAGGCTTATGTTGGTCCAGGTAGCTTTAATTTAGTTGTACTTAGATTTACTTTTGGTAAGCTCGTGTGCTTTCTTTCATATCTGCTTTAACCTCAATTTGTTTCTAGAATCTATATTTTCTTATTGTTTTTACCTTTCTTGCTCAGTTAGACTTTGATGCCTACTTAGTACCTCTATTTTGGTACTCATGCTACACTCTGCATTTGATCTTGATGCAAGTCCTAGTACAAGTTACCAACGGTGATTGTTCAGGCCATCATTTGCAGCTTTTGGGGATCAGAGATAATGGTGAGCACTTGGTGTCTTACATTAGCTTGTCTTCTTCTATATATATGCTTAGCTAGTCTTTTGCCTTTGATATGACATGTCGTGGTCTTGTTTTGGACTCTTTTTATTTTCATATTAGACATCTCTGTACTAGTGACTTCCATGTTCTAGGAGGGATTCTCTAATATATTGATTTTCCTTGCTTCTGTTTCTGTCTTTTCATATTTTCTTATGTTCGTTCTTCTTAGTTCTACCAATATACTCATTACTTATCATTTTGGGTATGGGTGGACTTACCTACTACTGGGTTTTAGTAAGTGCCATCAGGAGTCGATGAATCGGGTCGTGACAAGTTGGTATTAGAGCCCTAGGTTCACTAGTCTCATTGTACAGACCTAATACCTAGTAGAGTATTGCAAATTTGTGTGGAGATGTACGTATCCTATCTTTGGAAGGCTACATGGTGTCCTTAGATATTTCACTCATTTTTATCACTTTCGTGCCATGTGTGTGTTATTGGTTTCTTGGAATCTCACTTGTTTCACTCTATTTGCAGAATGGCTCGTACGCACCACGCGACAACTTGATGTAGGGGTCGACCTCCTCTATCAGATAGGGGTGCACCACAACACCCATATTGAGAGAGGGCCCCGGATCCAGCAGTGGACCCCCCAACATATTTGGTTCTTGATCAGTCGGTGGGACCTGGGTGAGCCCAACCATCACACGGACCAGTTATGGCCCTAGAGCTTTAAGCGGTCATCGCCCAACTTCTGTCCATGCTAAGGGGTGCATAGCAGGCCCTACCTAGAGCTGCATCACTAGCACCAGCACCAGCACCAACATCAGGTCATCAGGGTCAGCCTGCACCAGAGGCACCTCAGGTCCCAGTACCACCTAGGGGGCTCTAGCCCGTGATTACGTCCGGAGCTATTCTGCTAGAGGAGAGGAAGATGCTAGGAGTGTTTCTTGGGCTATCACCTTCGAGGATTTTTGGTGCTGTAGGTGAAGATGTGCCTGAGTTTGTGACTACTTGCCATGATAGTCTGTTCACCTTGGGTTTTGTCGAGTCTAGAGGAGATGACTTCACTACTTATCAACGAGCTGGGCCAGCCAGGATGTGGTGGCGTACCTTCATAGAGACCAGGCCAGCTAGGTCTACTCAGGTCACTTGTACTGATTTTGGTGAGGCCTTCTTTGCTAGGTTCATTCCTTACATCGTCAGATATGACCTTTGGTATTAGTTCTCCAAGTTGGGGCAGGGCTCCATGACGGTGTTAGAGTATGATGTGAGGTTCCAATAGCTCTTCCGCCATGCCATTATGATTCTAGCCATCAATGAGGAGAGAGTGTGATGCTTTGTTCATGGGTTCCGACTTGAGCTATGGATTGAGTCTTAGTCTATGGTTTCCGTGGGTTGATACTTCCTGGATGTTGTTTACCATACCCACACTATTGAGCAACTCTATTGTGAGGCCCAAGGGGAAGTGAGAAGAGAGCTAGATATGCAGGTCAAGAGACACTTATGATAAGACCCGACAACTATTCTAGCAGGTCCAACCATGTTAGCATGTTCATGTGGTGATGTACTAGAAGTTTACGGTACTTGTAATGGTTTAAACTTGAAATTTTGCATGTTTGTTGGCATTTTTTTGTAGATGTGATGGTATTTTTCTCTATATTTGCAGGAAAATGGGTGTTGGTAGTCTGAGAAAGAAAAGTTAGAGAAGTAGTAGGTTTTTGAAGACCTATAGGTATTCTGAAGAACTGTAGTCCATTTTACGAGACGTAGGAGTGACCCATAGAAGAAACTGAAGATTTTGGAGTGTTTTTTGGCTAAGTATGGGAGGACAAAAGTAGACTATGAGGTATGGGTCTTAGTCATAGGATGATACATTAATATTGAGTCCTAGTACATTAGCCCTCGAGTTTCCAGGATGGACCGTGCAAAGGTCTATGATTCATAGATCATGTCCGTAGGAAGAGTCCAGATAACATTGAGGAAGCTGCTTTCTATGGGGTGGGTCTACGAGTTGTCATCTGAGCTATGAGTCGTAGACTACCAACCATAGACTTGGTTGTCGAAGCCCACAATTCTATTTTTCTTTTCCTAGTATATTTAGGATTAGATGTCTATAAATAGTCGTTTATTTCTTGTTTTAACATTAGAATGTTTGATACCTTGTTTTCGGGTTTGAGAATTATTTGGTAAACATTTTTTCCGTTGTAATTCTCGAATCATCGATTTATATTACATCTTTTTCTCGTCAATTTAGGATTCTGGAATTCAACTGCTTTAATTATAATTTCATGATTTATTTTATCAGTAATATGAATCGTGATTACTATGCATGAGTGGCTAAATCCACAACTAGGGTTGTGGAAACCGTGAGAAATTAACAACATAGATGTAATAATTAGAAATTCTTTAATAGTGTTTATGCATGTATTGTGAATCTCTTCGCTTTGATTATTTTTGATGTTGCGCAGTGTTAGAACTTGCCTTATTCCTACTTTTACCTGATGAAGGAAGTAATGAATGGGAAAAGAATTAAAAATGGGGATTTTACGACTACAATCTTCATCTAATAGGTTGAACCACCTCTACGATAGATAATCTAGGGTTAATGGTAAGGGTTAGTAAAGCACACACCCGTAGACCGACCAAGTTGTATGGTAAAATTGCCTATTTGGGTGGCGATACACTTAAGAGATACCTAACTTACTAATAACACTCAACTACACTTCATTCAATTCTAACTGTAGGCGATCACAATCTAGTATAAACCCAACGAAGAGTTGGGGTCGATCCCACAGGGAGTGCTACGGTAGAGAATTTAATTACGAAGTTAAAGACATGTTCTAATCGGTTGTAGGAATAGAATTTATCGAAAAAATTAAAAATAAGTTGTAGGGTTGACTAATAGTGTCAAATGGAGGTATAAGATTTGTAAATTAACAACTAAGAAAACAAGGGAGTAATCAAGTAGAGAGGGATCCTTGGGGATGTGATTGATTAAATGCCAATTTCGCTATACGGGTGATTACTATTTACTAAAAACCGTTGAATCTTAGTGGGTAAGATGGACTTTAGATGCAATAGCTATCTCTCAATCAACTACTACGAATCAGGTGAGTTCTCTCGAACCTCGACAAGCATTACAATTATGAACAGTCCAACACCTCAATTAATCTACTCTCTCGAGCTAGATTGGTAGGATCAAATTAAGCCTTACTTTCTCAAGCTGAACCCACAACAACCCAATTACTACAATCATCAATTGATAACTTTAATTCTAAAACCTCTTTCTCAAGCAAGCATAGAATACTAGTCTAGAACTGTATTTGCAACTACAATTCATGAATTAAAACTCGGTTATCAATCGAACCCATTTCAAAACAACAATTAAATCAGTAAATACTAACACCCATAAGCTAATTGAGATAATTAATCACATAATCACACCCCCAAGAATAGGGGTTTTAACCACACATTATAGAAAGCAGGAAAATATTACCAACTATGTTCTCCATTAGTTGGGTAACAAAATTCGAGTCTTCACAATGCTTGAAGTTAACTTAAAATGAAAATCCAATTCAAAAACTCTAAAACGTGTTTGGGATAAAAAACTCAAAGTTAGAACTCTCAAACACTCAGAACATTCTTTCAAAGTTCCGAAACTCGAGACTCTCTTTTCATCATTTAAAAATTTGCATTTATACTCTTCGTGATCTTCAACTTTTGGACCGATCGGAGGAATTAGTCAAGCATCACCGACCAGGTCGTCAATGCGCCAAATGTCTCCCTTCATCCCCTTCCTGACTTGCCTCTTCACCATTCAACTTCTGTAACTTTAGGCGATCAGGATCCTCATCGCTGATCCATTTGGCAGTTTGCCGAAATTCCATTTCCATCACCGAGTTGGATTTTCTCTAGGGCTGGCACGCTGTAAATTTTGGCGAGCTGAAGTACCACTCGGCGAGTCGCCAAGTGGTCTTGGCAATCGTCATCTTTTCTTGTCTTCAGTTTTTTCTATTTTTCCGCTCCTTTTTGCCCAGTAATTTCCTTGGCTTTCTCTTTTTCCTTCATATCTACAAATTAGCACTTTAAACATCAGTTTAGAGCATACGGTAGGCAATGAGGACAATAAAACTATGAATATTAAACCCTAAATGAGTCAAAATCCCAGATTCATCAACACCCCCAACTTAAACTTTTACTTGTCCTTAATCAGTTCAACAATGATATCTACAAATAGTGCTACTCAAGACTCAACATGAATGCACACAAGAAATTATACCTACCCATGCAATGGTAAAATATGCACTCTAAGCTTCAAACTGTGACTATCCATCAACAAATAGAACTCAAGCTTACAATGCTTGCTTCAAATTCAAGTTCAAGCTCAACAAAAACATTCAAATGCCCTCACACAAAGAATGATTCCATTGCTCATACAAAATTCATCTAATTTCCAAAAATTTTGTATCAAAAGTAATTCTCACACTTTCAAAGATAAACACATACATGATTCTACCCAAAGGCTTGCCCGTATTGTCCAACCAACACGACTTTTGGTTCACTCAAGATCACAAAGGTCTTTCCAGGGCTTGTAACGGGGCTGAGGGTAAAGGTATGATCATTTTGGTTTAGTTACTTCTACCTTTATGAGGCATGACCTGCATTTCACTTTTTTTTTCTCCTTCTCTTTCACTGTTTTTGATTTTCACAATCCACCCTCTGTTCTTTTAAGCATGATTCATTGAATACCTCATTTCTTTTGTCCATTTCACAAACTTTATTTCAACAATTCTTTTCTTTTTCGATCTTTTTCTTCTTTCACTTTTATCTTCTTCTTTTTTAAATGGAGGGGTTCCATGTTTTCCAACATCATCCTTCAAGGGTGAATTTCTCAAACTTCTTGACTTTCCCCCTTTTTTCAGTACACTCCCAACATAGGCTTTTGGCCTAAGTTTGCTATTAAAAATAACCAATGTTCCATGAAGATTTTAGGTGGGAAAGAAAGAGGTCAAGTGTGTTCAAGTTTCATTCGAAGAAAAGGATAGGCTCAAACGGTGCCAAGCAAGGTTCACACTCTCACAAGGTGATCACGAAGAAGTATAATGGCCATTTCGGTTCACTCTCCACAAATGATGCCTAAGGTCATCTCTATCATTCGCCTACATTAGTCGATTGGACAAACAAGGTAAGTTCTAGGTATTACCAAGCACACATTTCAAGGAAACCTCACCACACACGACATTCAACACAATCATCAAACAAGACTCTACAATTTTAGCTAGCGTGCAACGATCATCACAAGATTCATTTCAACAACCGGCCAGTCACAATGAGATTCTAAGAGTTCACATATGACTTATGCAATTCAATTTTGCCTCATCGGAATTGCACACGAATATCGTTCAATCAAGAGCACTATTCAAGTCATCGGTATTGACCTCAACAAACACTCAAATTTTCAAGAGAACAATCACATTCACAAATATCAAGAGGTGGCAAAAGTTTTAAATTTTCATTCAAGTCAAAACCAATATTAGCATTAAAACCAATGGATCAAAACAAATATATACCAACAAAAACCAGCATTCACACAAACATTCACAAAAACAACAGTAATATCCATGCAAACAACTCAAAAAGAGATAGGTATGAATAGACATCACCCCACCAAACTAGACTAGAAAATGTCATCAAATGCAAAGAAATAAAAAGTCTAAACAAGAAAATGAAAGAGAATCAAAAGCCCACTGTTAGGCTAAGCTTGAGGTGAACTCTACATATCTGTGTCTCCCCCAGTCTGGGCATCAGTGCCCTGCTCAACACCATCCTTTTCTCCACTGGAGCCCACCATAGACGTGTCCCTCAATGATGCCCCTAGAACTGTTTATACCATCACCCCCTTTAGGTCCTCTAAGTCATCATATACAGCTACATCCCGAACACCAAGCTCCTCATCATCAGTGTCAGGAGCCTTTAACTCAACATCCTCATCAGCCCTAACAACATCTCCAGTCGTTTTAGATGAAGTGATCTCAAAATTGGTAGGGAAAATTGTGCTCGAAACATAAGGAGGTCCACTATGCCAAATATCATCAAAAGATCTGTGGATTTCAGCTCATCCACATCACACCTCAACCCAACAATATTGGCGTTCAAGACCATTACATCCTCAAACACTCTCTCTCCCTACTCACAAGCCTCCACTCTCACGGTGAGGACATCCAAAGAAAAGTTATGCACCTCAATCATCTCTCGTTTTTATCTAAACTAAGCTCGAATAGGTGGTAAGGTGGAAGCTATGGCTCTTTGAATCAACCCCGGGACAACAACCTCTACCCGAGAGGCATGAACATCAGAAGATTTATCCAGGTGGCCCATATTATATAGCATATCTTGGGAAATTGGGGGCCGGGAAGAAGCATAAGCAGAAGCAACAGAAAAACTAGGAGCAATAGAAGGGACACCAGTAAAAATAGAGGGTGCAGTAGTCGAAGTGTCAGGGGTACCTGAATGCTCACCGGCCTGAGTGGGAAGGACTGCCTCTGTCGGTAGAATCTCCACATCAACTACCGGGGAAGTGTCCTCTGGTGCAACTCTCCTCCTCTCGGCCTCATCCCTAGAGTACTCGGCCTCTATATTCCGGATGTCAGTAGAGGAAGTGGAAGTCACTTCCACATCCATCTTTTCAACCAATGGGACCCGAGCACGTCATCACAACTTTGTTATCAACACAGGGAATGAGAGAGAGGTATAACTCTGCTTGACCCTCATGGCCATCTCCTGCTCAATAATCAGACCGAGATTTAGTCTATCTCGGTCCATGATACATCCTAACAATGCAACCTTTGGATTCCTGAGAATAAACTCATTTTGTGATGGCATCAAGGTGTTGCAGATGAATCCAACCGGTATTTGGCCGTTACATTCAGATCCTTCTTCTCTATAGGGAAACCTGCCTCAATCAACGATGGTGTGATATCTGAAATCAATCGTGCTAACTAACCCTTAAAGTCATCAAGGGTCTTCTTCTGTAATTGATCCACCAAAAAAGTGGATTACATTCATTGTGCACCCTAGCCCCTTATTGATGTCGGTGCTTCTGCATTTGACCTTTTGATCGCGCTCCACTACATGATCTACCAGCTTGAACGAGATGACCTTCTTCTTTTCCTTAGGCACTAGCTTATCGTACTTCGCATAGAATTCCCAAACCCAAGAAGGAATGTAGGAGCCTCGGAGATTGGTGAAAATTGCAAACTTATTGAACTTAGTAGTGTTCCACACCTTTGGATACTTGTCTACTAATCCTTCAGTAGACAATCACTTATTCTCAAGAATAGTCCTCAAACCCTCGGCCTTTAGTCTGTTCAACGACCGGGGTGGAGGTGCCTGAACTGGTGGCATTGGAGGTACCTGTTCAACAATTTGAGCTGGAGGTGGAGTTGGTGTAGGAGGCACTGGGATCCTGGCAGGATCATGTAATAATTTGGAGCGTAGCTCTGCTCTCCTAGTCTAGAGGGTCTGATCATCCTATAGCTCAGACACTGATGTTGGTGATCTATCCCCCTAGTTTCGTTCACCATTTGACTCTTACGTGGTGAGGTGGGTGGCATGGAAGCCCATATTGTCAGAACTCTCCTCAGATGGACTCGGTTATACATGTCCCTTTCCTTTGAATTTTCCCCCCGTTGGAGGAAGTTTGTCCTGTGTAGTTCGGGAGGGCACAACACCCTCATTGTTTATGATGCTCATTACACACTTTTGGGGTAGTTGATTTCTTCCTGGTACTTTTGGTCTAGCCATACCTGCAACACAACATCGAATATATCAATATGTTTGAAACCGTCTGAAAAATGATCAAAGTTTCAAGAAATGCATGGAAACTCGCCGAGTTGTTCGGTGAGTCACCGAACCCATTTGGTGAGCCAAGTTGGGCTCGCCAAATGTTCTAGACTAAAAATTCTCAGAAATCAATACAAGTCGGTGATGTCTAAGGCCTTTTGGTGATTCGTAGATACCATTCGGTGAACAAAAAGTAGCTTGCCAAAAGTTACAAAACAATTTCTAAAAATTGGAACTCAAAAGTGCGATCTAAAAGACATTCGGCGTGTCACTGAGTGAACTTGGTGAGGTGAGGCATATCGCCTAATGTTACAGAATCAATTTAGCAAAATTGGAGAATAAAAAGGTGATCCAAGAGCCATTAAACACCTATTCTATCCCAATGACTCCGAAAGGTCCCTCATGCCTGATTTTGACCCCAACCTCCAATTTCTAACCCGCAACCCACGAGAATGAAATTAAACACCTATTCTATCCAATTAAGCCTAGAACCATAATATTAATGACTTTGGGTTACTGAGACTTCCCCCTATTTGTTGAAAATTGACCAGTCAACTTCTTTTGCCCTAAAGAATGACATCATCAACTCTATCATTGGACAAAATACATTGATCGGTGCAATTGGGGTTACTCAGACTTCACCCACATTAGACCCAACACACAATTGATACACACCCGCAACTTCACTCATTCAACACATGGATTCGACAGTTAAAGGCAAAAATATGCATAAACAAAGTACGATAAGGCACGGACATCCAACGATTAATCAAACCATTAATATTACACAAACAATTCAACTGGGATACTATCATGAATTTGGAAACTACTAAAAAGTTATAGATGGGTTTTGGATAACCAACCTCAAGATCAAGTAGGTGAATGCTAGGATAACGAATCAAAGCAAAATGCACCAAATCTCCCCCCCTCCCCGAACAATTTATCCCACGTAGAAGAATAAGAATAAAATCTAGACTATGGTTGTGAAAGTGCAAAAGTCAGAAAATAGGAAATGAAGGGAGTTTTTGAATTTAAAATTATTTAGGCCTTTTACCCTTCAGTTCACGTGGTAGTCGAAGACGCCTACTTATGCCGCCGACTGCCGAATGGATCTTTTTTCCGTTGTGTTTTACAGAACCTCCAGCTAATTAGGTGGTCCGAATGGTGATCAAAATCGGGCTCGCCGACTGGTACCTGGGCTCGCCTAAGTGCTCCTCTTCCTAAAACTTTGAATTTTCAACCTGCACATCTAACACCCGTTATTCAAACAACAATAATAAAAGCTAAGAAACTTGGGTTGCCTCCCAAGAAGCACCTTATTTAACATTGTGGCACGATGAGGATACACTTTCACGCTTCATTTTTAGGGTTGGCCATGGTATCACTCGGTAATCCTCCTTTTTGCCTTGGGTTCAAGTGAGTTGAGATTTGACTCCTTTGTGCTTCCAGATGTTTAATAGACACCGAGTAAGACGTAACCTTCTGGTTTAAAGTTGAGACGTCCTCTTTCATTTCCTTGAGCACTTTGTATGACCCTTCCACTTTATTAAGAATGCGTACAAGCATATCTTCAGTGCGGAAATTTTCTGGGTCAGCCCTTTGCTTTTTTGGCTTTTGACCTTCATGAGGAGGTACATATCTCTCTTTGTCACCGTCTCGCTCCCTCCAGTTTGTACCACGGTCACACCACTCCCTATCACAGTCATTCCAACCTTCATCACACTCTCTATTCCAACCTTGGTTCTCGCCTGGCCTTGGATAATTTTGGCGGAAACCTCCTCCCTGATTTGCTAGAAAGTGTACTTTTTCATTGTACAAAGCTTCAAAGTGTGCATCATCGGGATTTACTCCGCTAACCCCAACTGCGTTCACAGCCTTAGTGCCACTACCCATGACATATTTTTACAAAAAACATCCATTTGGGTCATTATTTTAGCCATGTTTTCATCCCGCTCTTGGTCCTTTTCTATTTTTTCCTTTTGTCATTCTGAAGGTCAAAGGAGACACCTGATTTTCTCTATTGTACTAAGCACGGTTTATCATCGTCATCCCATCAAGAAGAGTTGAAGCTATTTCAAATGGTTGCTGCATAATTTCTCCATGAAGAAGCTGGTCAGCCACACCCTTGTTGACTGAATCTAGACTCCGGTAGAAATGTTGTAACAACACGTTGTTCGGGAGTCCATTAGTTGGACATTTGAGTAACAACTTCTGAAACATCAGTCATTTCTCATGGATGGTTCACCATCCAAATGTTTGAAACATTGAATATTATCTCTCAATGCCATCATCTTCAAAGGAGCGAAAAATCTTAGGAAGAACGCCTCGGCAAGCTCTTCCCAAGACGTAATCGAATCCCTTGGTAGGTCAGCTAGACACTTTGTCGCTTCCCCATCAAAGTAAAAGGAATCAACTGAAGCCGAACTGACTCTTGTGAGATATTCTTGAGCAAAAATGGACCACACACATCCACAAAATTCTAAATATGGTCATAGGGATCCTCATGAGCCAGCCTTCCGAATAAACCCTTCATTTGCAATAGCTGCAACATCATGCTAGTCACATGGAATACAATATTTCCCACGACTGGAGGTAAACGAATAGCACCTACACCACCCAATTGAGCTTCATTGACATCGTCCAAGTTACTGATGTCATCATGATGTCCAAGTTGGCTAGCGGTTCTACAGTTCACATTGATCTCGTCACCTGTTCAACAACAACCAACAACAAACACAAACTAAGTAAGTTGATTCAACTACAAACAAGATTAGATCACAACAAAACTTTACTAAAAGAATTCTAAACACCACTCCCTGGCAACAACGCCATTATTGATAACACTCAACTACACCTCATCTTATTCTAAGTCTAGGAGATCACAATCTAGTATAAACCTAACGAAGAGTTTGGGTCGATCCCACATGGAGTGATACGGTAGAGAATTAAATTATGAAGTAAAAGATGTGTTCTAATCGGTTGTAGGAATATAATTTATTGAAACAATTAAAGTAAGTTGCAGGGGTTGACAACTAGTGTCAAATGGGGTGATAAGATTTGTAAATTAACAACTATGAATATAGGGGAGTAATCAAGTAGAGATGGATCCTTGGGTATGTGATCGATTAATTACCAATTTCGCTATATAGGTGATTACCATTTACTAAAAACCGTTGAATCTTAGCGGGTAGGCTAGATTTTAGATGTAATAGCTATCTCTTGATCAACTACTACGAATCAGGCGAGTTCTCTCGAACCTCAACAAGCATAACAATTATGAACAACCCAAACGTTAATTAATCTACTTTCTCAAGCTATATTGGTACGTAGGATCGAAGTGAGACTCACTTTCTCAAGTTGAATCCAGAACAACCCAATCACTACAATCATCAATTGATTACTTTAATTCTAAAACCTCTTTCTCAAGCAATCATATAATACTAGGCTAGAACTGTATTTGCAACTAAAATTCATGTATTAAAACTCGGTTATCAATCGAACTCACTTCAAAAAAACAATTAAATCAGTAATTACTAACACCCATAAGCTAGTTGAGACAATTAATCACATAATCACACCCCCAAGAATGGGGGTTTTGGCCACACATTATAGAAAGCAGGAAAATATTACCAACTATGTTCTCCATCAGTTGGGTAACAAAATTTAAGCCTTCACAATGCTTTAAATTAACTTAAAATCAATACCCAACTAAAAATTCTACTCAAAAACTCTTAAAATAGTGTTTGGTATAAAAAAACTCAAATTTAGAACTCTCAAACACTTAGAATATTCGCTCAATTTTTTTGAACTCAGGACTCTCTTTTCATCATTTAGAAATTCACATTTATACTCTTCCAAATTTTCAGCTTTTGGACCAATCGGCAGAACTAGTCGAGCATCACCGACCAGGTCGGTGATCCGCCAAAGGTATACCTTCAGCGCCTTCGTGACTTGCCTCTTCACCATTCAACTTCTGTAACTTTAGGGATCAAGATCCATGTCGCTGATCCATTCGGCGGTTCGCTGAAATGTCATTTCCATCACTGAGTTGGCTTTTCCCCAAGGTTGGTATGCTGCAACTTTTGGCGAGCTGAAGTACCACTCGACAAGTCACCGAGTGGTCTTGGCGATCGTTAGCTTTTCTTGTCTTTAGGTTTTTCAGCTTTTCCTCTCATTTTTGCCCGTTAATGTCCTTGCCTTGCTCTTTTTGCCTTAATAGCTGCAATTTAGCACTTTAAACATCACTTTAGAGCATAATATATGTAATGAGGACAATAAAACTATGAATATCAAGTCCTAAAAAAATTAAAATTGCAGACTCATCACTTACCAACTTTGCATGTCAAACACTATAGATAGTTACTGTTGTAAGGTTTATTACATGAAGGACTTGTGGAGAACACGTATACCCTAGTTTTATCTTCTATTAATTCTACAAAACATTTAACCTTGCTTACTTGGTTACTTGATACCGAGTTCAATCAATTAAGCTTTTGTTTTAAAAACCCTCCCGTTTTATGGAATTAACTCGACTAAAAGGACAATTAACAATCCATCATTCAGAGAAGGAAATAAACTAACTTCTTTTTTAAACTAACAATGCTATTCATTTTGCAGGTATAGATACACAAATATATTTCAACTTACGAGAGTAATAAAATAATGCACAACCCATGATTCAATTGGAAAAGAATAAAACCCCAAATTTGAGAATAAAAAAGATGTAAAATAGAAGTATTACCACAGATACACATAATACAAGCTGATACGCAGGGCTATGACATGAACAACAAGAAGGGAACAAATTCAGGACAAGGATATTACACTATAGCAACAAAGATTTAAAATCACTCTCAAAACTCCATAATATGTTGAGCATTTAAGTTATGAGATCGAGATTAGGTTTCTTACCTCTCTAGATCTGAAATCATATACGGTGGTATTAGTTTCATCGGAGCTCATCGTGTGTAAGATCGATGAGATATGGAGGAAGATGCTTTAAAGTTGTATAATGAGCTGAAATGGATGTCCAGAAAGAATCTTTCCGCAATATGATTTCGGTGTGGCTGTCTGCATCATTGACCTCTATGTCAGTTTATAGCTCACTCATCAAGTTGAAGAAGTCTTCCTAGGTGTTAATGAGATTTTTTGATGTATTGATACGTCCAAACTTACAGCTCAATTAAGAGATATAAACGATCAAAGTCAATTTATAGAACTCAACGTGAGTTGAGGTCGATCCCACAGAGAATTTCTTTATAGAAATGATTTCACTGACGGTTTTTACTCAAATGTCATTATAATTTCCTTAATAAACAATTACTGAAAGTAAAATGGGTTTAGCGTTAACGGTTTGGTAACCGAAGTTGCAAACTAAAGTCTAATTCAACAATGAACAAAATAACAATTTTGAAGTTGTTTCAATAATTAACTGAAACTAGGATTGTGTTCCCAAAAATGCTAGTTCTAGTGTTCTTTCGTAATTGAGTTTCAGGCAATTCATCTTTACAAAATATATACAAGTTAATTTCATCTGACACTTCTCAGTCTAATCAAACAACTCTCACTCACGTCCTCTCGGCCCTAGACTGTTACTAACATTTACCCTAGCTTACAATGGTTTGATGTTAAAGTTCTTTTCTCTCGAACTCAAACTTTAACTCCAATTCATTAAATTAGTTCAGCTTTTTCCTAACTGTCATTTTTCTCTCGAACAAATGACAGATATAGGCTCATTCTAATACGTGCACTCATTAGAATACATGAATACGAAAGCTAAAGTACAGTTTGTAACCACACATTACCTTTCACTCATTTTACAATATCACAGTTAGAATTATGTCATGAATTCGACAACCCTAGTCGTGGTATTTAGCCACTCATGATTTCACGTAAACAATCAGAAATATAAGATGAAAACATGTTAGAAAGTACTTACAAGAATAAGCAAACAAACAATCACTTTGATATTTCAAGAACTGTAAAACCGAACTTCAAACTTAATTCAATATCCAAAATCAAAAATCCAAAAGCTATGAAATCTGGAAACTCGTTCCTCGTTCAATCAATGATAAGATAAAGACATAAAAACGCCCTAATTAATTCAAATAAATATTTTAAAAAGAATCCTACTCGAAGTAGGACTGGAATGTCTGGTCCTTCACGCCCACTTATACGGCCCGTCAAGGGCTTCACGGTTCGTGAAACCCTTCATGGTCTTCCCTTTGGAACTCTCCAACATTGGGTCTTCAACGCATGGACAATAGGATAGCACCACGGAGTCTACCACGTTCCGTCATGGACTTCACAGTCCGTGAAGTCCTCCGTGGTCTTCACTTGGGCTTCCCCAAGCTTGGGTCTTCTATACTTGCTTACTCGAAAATGCACCAAGGAATCTACCACTATCCGTCAAGGACTTCACGTCCTCTATGGTCTTCACTTGGACTTCCCCCCATCTTGGGTCTTCAATGTTCTTCTACTGGTTCACGTCCACGGCTGACACCACGGTTCATAGTGAAGACCACGACCCGTGTGGTCGTCCGTGGTCTTTACTATCCTTACATTCACCTGCACTGATTTCTTCTTATTTTCTATCTGCTTCCACTTTCACCTGTTTCACCTTTACAACACTACCAAATGCATTATATCCACATAAATACACTCGATTCTAGTCTTAATGCTTAATTTTAAGCATCAAATGTGCCAAGATTTTGCGGCACATCCACACCCTCAACTTAGAACCATTACTTGTCCTCAATTGATGAGAAAACAATACATTCATCCTCATATTACTCAAACAATTTTGAAATCACGCAGCAGCCATATCAAACACAATTTGTATACAAAACCATGAATCTAACATGCAAGGATCAATCTATGACATCTCATTACTTACAGTCAATCATGCTTATACCTGCGAATTATTAGCTAACACAATCACTGTGTCCTCACACCAAAGAAGTCCCTTACTCATGATAATTAGGACTAAGTACTACGCTCACACTGTCAAAGAACTTCTAACACTAACAACAAAATACCATAGCCTTTCCCTTGATCTCTACGCTCTATCTTTCAAACACCCGGAATAGGATCACTGTACAACTTTATTGTCTTGTAACATAGTCTCAGGGAATGGATATTTGTGTTTGTGAGGGACTAGTCCCTTGGTTTTCCAAAGTTTTGTTTGCACACAACTATTTTCTGAGTGATTCCCTCTTTTACTTCATTTCAGCACATCTCAACAACCATTATTTTCTTTTTCTTTTCTTTCTTTTCTTTTCTTTTCTTTACACTTTTTTTTATATGCAATTTTTGTATGCACTTAGCTCACTGGTTTAACCTTCTTTTTCACTTCTTCTTTCCGCTCGGATTGCAATCACCCTCAACTTAGGCTTTTGGCCTGAGTTGTGACATCGTATCTTCGAAACCAAAGGATATGATATTACTGGGTAAGAACAAAAACTAACTTTTAGGCTCAAATCGGGTTCAAGTGGTAAGCTTTTTATTTGGTAGTTCTATTTTTGGGTTTTTTACTAGCTTACTAATCTTTTCCTATTCGGTTCTTCTTAGACTTAAGCAAGATTACTCGGGCAAGTTCTAGTTTCTGCTCCTAGTGTTAGACTTTAAACAACATTCATACACACATAACACATGACTACATTATCTAGTTTCTTAGTTCTCAAATTTATTGATCAGACTAACAATGCTCAACATGTAAGTATCTAAGATGTCATCTAAAGATCCTAACAGTTAAATTTTAGATTCAGGTCGTTACTTTTACTAGACTAGCTGTTGCACAGCTTAACACACAAACACAATTTTTATAGTAAATAGAGAGTCAACTTCCATTCAGCTTAGACTGGCAGGTTTCTCACCACCCCCTCCCCAAAAAAAGGACTTTGCCCTCAAAGTCAATAGAGAAAATAAAACAGGGTTGTGAGGAGGGGTCATACCTACGGCGCTCTAGGCGCCGGTAGTTGGCTTAGCATCGGCACCCTTATTAACGGGTGCACTCTCAGAACTCAGCACATGATCAAGTTGGCTACTACTTGTCGGGGTAGGTGCTCCGCTACCAGAAGCTACAACTGACACTACATCTCGTTGTTGTTGCTCAAGAGCTTATTTTTATCTAGTTGCCTTCCTTGATGCCTTGCGGGCTTTATTTTCTTGTCTTTTTTTGCTTTCTGGACAGGTCATCAGGTATCTCCTCATCTGATTCTTCGGCTATGTGTTTTCTCTTTTCGGACTTACTCTTAGGTAGTTCACCCTAGAGATCGTTAATTGATTGAGTGAAGGGTGCCTGATTTAGCAGTTGCATTAAGGAATCTGGAATAACTTGAGTGGGTACCTGTACTGGCTTTTCACCCAGTTTAGCAACCTGAGTTCGCATCTCCGCCAACTGTGATTTCAACTCTTCAGTATCTACTGAACCTGCAGCCTGGAATCGATCCTGGACAAGGTTCTCCAAACCACCATCATGTCTTCTAAGATAGCCAGCTCCTTCCGCATCTCATCTTTGATATCTTTTTTCGCAGCTAATGCATTTGTCTCTATTAGCTGAGGCATCCAGATTACAATCTGGTCTACCAATGTCCTGGTTTGGCACTGATCTGCAACCAATTTCTCAAGAAAAATCATAGGAATGGTGACATAGGTACCTGGAGTTTGGGAGGCTGAAGCTGGAGGTAGTGGTGCCTCAGTGGAAGGCTGTGATGACTCTTCCTATTATCGGCCTCTATCTTCATGTGGGATGTCAATAGGTACGTGAGGGACAACAACTAAGGTACCTACAACTGTAGATTTTGCACTAAAGAGATGGTTCGCGACATCTTTGATCTTAGAAACTTGGATGAGTCTGAATGTTTCACCGCATCTGTCAATCAGACTATTTGGAGGAATGCTCGCTTGCCGACATAATTTCCCTATCAGACAGGGAAATGGAAGTCCGGCACTCTCATTCAGTGCCCTGTAGCATATTTTACAAACAAATTATGGGCAGTTTGATGTATCTCACTGCTACAAGGCCAGGCATAATGTACTCTGTGAGTTTAATTACCAGGTACATGTAGAATCCCACAGAAATGCATTTGTTTGTGGCCAAGAAAATTCTTCGTTACATGCAAGGAACGAGAGACTTTGGGCTATTATATAAGACGAATGATAAGTCAAATCTTCTCGGCTATATAGATAGTGACTATATTGGTGACTATGATGACAAAGCCCCTTTTTCGTTGCCTAGGTTACACCTTCAAGCACTTCAGGTTATGCTTTTATGTTCAGGTCCAGTGCTATTTCAAGGTCAGCTAAGATTCAACCAATTGTTACTTAGTCTACTATTTAAGCCGAGATTTTTGTTGCGGCTGCTTGTGCCTGCCAAGCTATTTGGTTCAGGAGACTTCTGTAGGAGTCAAAATTTAAGCAACCAGAATCTACCAATATTTTTTGTGAAAATGGTTCAGCAATTCGATTATGCAAGAATTCAGTGCTACATGAAAGAAGCAAGCACATTGATGTGAAGTTTTATTTTAAGGAGAGCGTGGCACTAATGGATCAATTGATTTGATCAATTGCAGGAGCGAAGACCAAGTTGCCGATATGTTCACCAAGGCTCTGAAGACGGTGTCATTAATTAAACTTCAGATACTTCTAGGTATATGCACTATCAAATATGTAAATTAATTGTTAGCAAACATCAATTTAAGGGGGGACTGTAGGAATCTCTTTTAGTTTTCTAGTTGAACTTGTCTTTAGGAAGATCATAAGTTTTTTCTTAAAAAAAGTGGAGTAACTCTGCATACTTTCCGCTTTAGGAGTAACATGTTATGTTTCTTTTAGGAGTCACATGTAAGCGTGGCAATGAGATCGGAACCGGGACTATCGGAATGGAACCGGGCACCACGTGCCGGATCCATATCGGAACCGAGATGGACCAGAACCGGTAATTCCAGAAAAAAATATGTATACCAGGATCGAACCGGACCGGAAACCAGGTCCCAACGGCAATATTTAAAAAAAATTAATTATTAAAATTAAAAAATTAGGAACATTACTCAAATAATATTAAAACTTTTATAATTTTAAAGTTAAAAATTTATACTTTTAAACTTTTAAAGTTTTAAATACAAACTTTCAAACTTTAAAAGTATAAAAGTTTAAATTTCACACTTTAAAAGTTTGAAAAATGTAAATTCAAACTATAAAACTATAAAAGTTTAAATTTCACACTTTAAAATTTTGAAAATTTAAATTCAAACTTTAAAACTATAAAAGTTTAAATTTCACCCTTTAAAAGTTTGAAAATTTAAATTCAAACTTTAAAACTATAAAACTATAAAA
>JAJOOS010022367.1:0-24298 GCA_029582725.1 Solanum chiquidenum | reverse complement strand
GCACATGCAAACCAACACCACCATTACAACATATCCCGTGTAGACCAAAGTGAGGTCTAAGAAGGGTAGAGTGTACGTATATTGGAATCTCTTACCATTATTCATATCCTGCAAAGATCAGCTGAACTCACACTGGCAATCATAATTTCATATCAATTAACATAAGCTGCTAATAGCTCCAGTGGCTAAAAATTGAAAAGCATGACAAGGTCTATTTACTGAGATACCTAGAGCCAGCTGCAAATTCAAGAAATAAAAAAAAGATGCAGCAAGAATGCATATTTCGTTACTCATGAACCTTAAAGGTACATGTATGTCATCACATAACATTATGCATAACTACAATATTCACAAAGTCAAAGATACAAAGCTCTCGTAACATTTTCGAGGGGCAATTTGTGCACTCTTAGGAAGCATATGCTCAAAATTAAAACAAAGGCAGATGCCTATATTCCATCCTTTCAAAGTGACACTGGCTGATCCAAATTATGAATGACTGGCTGGTATTTTATCTCCAGAAGCAATGCTGGCTCATAACCTTTTCCTCAGCTTTCAAGTATGAGTTCATCCAACTTCCTCGCGTTCCCTGAAAAATAGAAAAATCAACATATGCACTTACGAAACTAGAATTGTTGACATATACATGGAGTATAATTTTAACAAAATCATGAACAGATAACAGATCAAGGCCAAAAGGCACTAGTGAATGATCTAACAGACAATCATTCGACACCCAATCATGGACCAGCACATTCCAACAAACGATAATTTAATCAAGAGATGCATTTTCAGTTAGAACTCATTCATTAACACCTTTATAAAGAGAAACAACACAAAAAGGAACCTAAACAGCGGAAGAATAAGACAGTGTATCTATAAGAGCTTGAAATACAAATGCTGCTCTGCGAGTCCACGTTTCAAATGCAAGCTAAATATGAAATTTCAGTTCTTTATCCTCATCAAACAGAAAAATGCTTTGAGTTCAACCTGAAGATCAGGGCAACATTCTGATGAAACCAAACCATTATAAATTATAATGCAGCCAAATTGGTTAGATTGAGCAACAAAAACTGCTCTCAAACAAAGGCGGATATAATAAACTTTGAAGTCATTCAAGAAATTATCTCATTGCATTAGCACATACACTAGTAAGTTGCAATCATATATATATATATATCAGACGAAAATTAAGAATGTATTACTAGCAGCTTCAGATTAAGTTACCTCGGAAATGCATCCACAACACTACCCAAACAGCATTAATTCTATAATCAAAATGAGTTCATCTCCAAACAGTAAGTCCTTCTTTTCACCAACATCCTAGCAGCTGTTCCATAAGGCTCCTTGAATGCAGCTGCCACCCAATTCCCATCTCCCCCAACTACCTCTTTCTTGGGCTGCTCACTCGGCCTAATTGCCACCAAAGTAGCTCCTTTGAGCACTGTTCCATCAGGTAATTCCAAATGTGCAGCATACCACAACCGCATATTCAATGCCGGAACCAAAGTCCTTTTGGAGGCCGAAGAAGCTGAGAGAGGCTTAACCCTCAGCTCCTCCAATTGCTCTTTGTTCATACACAACACTCCTTGGCCATCTGCATCTGTCAAAACCAAACTATCCAGAGTTTTATGCTCCGCAATTATCGGCTGCAGCAGATAGTGCCTTGCGGAAGCTGCAATTAACGAACTAATCGTCCACACCACCCGCAGCTTCAAACCCCCATTCGTGTAAAACGAATCGGGTATGCTCCCATTATCATTTTCCCCATTTCCATCAATATTCGGAAGACTACAACCACTGGTACTAGTTACAGGTTGAATCACTGAAGACGCACCAAGTATAATACAATTATCGAGGGTCGATCCAAAATCAGCTCTCCATTTCAGTAACACCCCCTCGTCTATCCCGAGCTCACCACTAGGCAATTCGATTCTGAGAAGCTTAATCTCGTTAAAGTTCTTCAGAACTTGAGTAGGGGAGTGATGGGTCACGGAGTTCTTCTCAAAATCATCACCGTCAACGACAGCAGCGGAAGAAGAGGCAGCACGTCGAGGTGAAATGGAAATGAATTGGGTTATAGATTGAAAGGGTTTGAGTAAACCAGAGAAGACCAAACGAAAAAGGGAAGAGATGGGGTGCCGGGACTTATCAGAAGAGTAACCAGAAGAAGAAGACTGAGAAGATGATTCATCATCGGAGATAACACAATCAACGCGAACAAGAACGTTGTCAACTTCAGGAACTAGGGAATTAAACCTTCTTGAAACCACAGAGCAACGACCCAAAGCCTTAACATCGCCGATCTTGTTGAAGATGAATAGAAGAATTGAGTCTGGTAATCGATCGAAGTGGTCAATGGGTTCCGGGTAGATCATGTTTCCGATCAGATCTGAAAACTCACCGGCGGGATCTAAGGTAGAAGAGAAAGAAGATGAGAAGCAAAAATGCGGTGCTTGTATATACCACTCATATCCTTACAGTCTGTGTAGTTGCTATATTGTGATTTTTGAGATGCAACTGCGTGTGGGTCTCTTCTGTCTCTCTTTGGGTTTACTACATTTAACATCTCATGTCATAACTCCTTGTATTGGCGTTGCTATGGTCATCGTGGACAAGTAAAAGTGAACAAAAAAAAAGTAATACATCTTATATTAATAAATTATCATATGTACATGATAAGATTTATAAAAATGAGAAGTAAAAGAATCAACTTGATCACATTAAATTGATCATTACGAAATACTCCCTCTGTCCCTAATTACTTGTCCACTTTTGAATTGGTACACCTATTAAGAAAACAATTAATGACATAATGAGTTTACCATTTTACCCATATTAATTATGAAGTGGATGAAAAGTTCTACATGTTTCAAAATAATTAGTCATTTAATTAAAGGTGTAATAGGTAAAAAGAATTTGTCCTTTCTTGATTTGTCAAAATGGACAAGTCATTAGGGACAACTATAAAAAGAAAAGTGTACAAGTAATTAGAGACATAGGAAATAATGAATTTAACAATATGATACAATAAAATTTAAATAATAGTCAAGCTAAATATTATATTTAAATTAATAACACAACATAATATAGTATAATACAATATATAAATAACCACTATCCAAACAAGTTATAAGAGACTTTGTCAATCTTTGTAATCCCTAATGCCCTCTGGTGAATATTTGGTGATGTAGGCCTTATTTTACAATTATAAACGATGTGTTTGAGATCGGTAAGATTCTTCATGCCTTTCTAAAATTAAAAGGTTACGGGGTTGATTGTTTAAAAATGTGGTGTAGTGAATGAAGTTGTTTCTTTAACTTTTAGGTATGAAAAAATCTTTTATAGAAAGCGTTTCCTCCTGAATAAGACCCTATGTAATGCGAATACAGAGTAATTAAACTTTAATGCAGATATAGAACAACAATAAGAACCTAAAAGAAAAAAGATTTTGGGTCGATAATCGAGTCTTGATTGGCAACTTCTTATTTGAACCTTTTTTTTCTTTTCCAAACCTCCCTCCTATTTCTTTAGTGGCCGTAGCCAAAGACTTCTATATCCCTTTAGTGATTAGATTTAGGCATACCCAAGTCCCGGATTTCGGTGATGTAGGCAATGTATTACCATCAAATAATGTGATAATATAATTGAAATTCCTTTGTTTTTTTATAAGAAATTTTGAGTTTGAATCATGATAGTTGACAACTTCTTAATAAGAACATTTCTATCTTTTCAATAAGCTTATCCACAATTTATAGGCTTATCCAACGCGAATTTCAATGTTGTAGGCACTATATTAACATGAAATAATAGGATGGGAGGGAAAACATGTAGGCCAGGTAGTGATTGGAAGTTGAAGTATTTCATTTGTAAGTGTTTGTTGCTAACTTTTATGATTTATCAGGGAACATGACATGATTGCGATCAATAAGAGTTATAGTAGAGTGCATAATACTCCTTTATTCTTAATCAAAAGTCTCTTGGATGCGAAATCAATTTTATTGATAGATATTCTTTCATACTTAATCAGAAGTCCTATGACACTTGCTAAGGACGTTTTATCCACCACATGAATTTTTTCTAGTAATGTGGGTACCGGTTTGATTGCGTGGAAATTCTAACCTGATTTTGGCAAACGGGTTTGATTGTAAAATGCCCCTTTTCTAACTTGAAATTCTTTTTGAGGCCCAACAAGTGTATTCTAAAGACCAATTTCTTTGACGAGTAAGCCCAATATATGCTTCCTAATACTATTTCACAATCTTATCTCTTTTTATTTAGTTGATTAAATCACTACACAAATTCTCATAACTAAGAAAATGAATTATCAAGTGTGTGGCCTACAATTAGACCTCTACATAATGATCCTCAATTAGAGAACTCAAGTAGGGTGAGAGAACCAACATGGGTTGTGGTGCACTGGTGGGAGTGCTTCACCCTTAACCAGAGGTCTTGGGTTCGAGCCCTAGGTATGGAGAAAATCCTGTTGGGAATGCCACCCCCGAATGGACCTGCAGAGCGCAATCCGAATTTAGTCGGAGCTCCAATGTGGACTCCGAACACATGGTAGGAAACAAAAAAAAAAGTACGGTGAGAGAGTGATTAGAAGTTTAAGTAAGTTTAATGCATTGATGCTTCTATAAATTGGAACAAGTCTCTACAATTAACATGCATTAATATATCATAATCAATCATAATTTAGAAAAATACTGAAATAACATTTCTTAGCAACTTCCGTTATAATCACAGACGTATTTTTCAAACTAAAAAAATGGAAATCTTGTTGGAAACATAACTTGTGCTGGTCCACTATTCTTCTTAGTTGTTCAAATAATTATTGCTCGACATAATATATACTTTCCCCTCCACTCCACGTTGCATTTGCATCTCAACAATATTTATTGCAACAATATTTAGCTATTTTTTTATGTCCACGTTACGTTACACTTATATCTCAATAATTTATAGTGTTTTTTTATAGCCACGTTACAAAAGTAACGCCACAAGACATCATTAATTTATAGTACATAGAATAAATAATAATAATAATTGTAAGTCTGAATTGAAATTGCGAATCGCAAACAATATATATAAATCGATGCATATGTTAAGATGTAATATAAGAACTACGTATTAGTCGCATTACAAGAGGTTGTACTCATGATAACAACGAAATAAGGTGAATTCAAAATACAAATTCTATGAATTAATCTTAGCTTTTACGTACACTCGTTATCAAGAAAAATAAAATGGACAACCAAAAATAACAACATATATACTATATATAGGGAATTCATTGTATATATGTTTCAAATTATAAGGTCATATCTAATATAAGGTAAACCTACGATTAGAAAAAAAAACAAAAAAACTACACCTTCAACAAGGGAAGGAAAAACAAAACAGAACATAACACAAGACGATGAGAATGACAACAACTAAAAAAACATAGTACTAAAGTATATAGCTAGGTAGACAGCTCAAATAATAATACGTACACTACTTATATATTTCTCCTAATTAAGTTTGGAGTTTTCTTTGGAGTCTAATTTGTGTATTAAATCGTTGAATAAACTCCTCCACTCTTCTATTCAATTCCTCTACTGACATATCTGAAAATTCATCATTAATTTCTTCATCTCCATTTACTTGTAAATCATTATATCTCTCAGATGTTGACCTTTGAATCCTTTTTAAATTTTTCTCCACCGATATTATTGCTTTTAATTCTGAATTACTCCGATAGAATTTGGCTTCACCATTCTTCTCATTTTTACGATCAGTAATGTTGATTATTTGTTCTTCGTCTTCTTGTTTGTTGTTTTCGATATGAACTACGTCTTTCATATGTTCTTCTTCATGAGGAATAATAATTTCCTTTTTTTCGATCATATACGAAGAATAATTAAATAATGGAGTACTAGTAATAGTACTTTTTTCTTGACAAATTTTCATGTAATATTCTTGATCAATTGATGAAGAAGAGAAATTAGAGCCAAAATTAAAATCAATAGTAATGATGAGAATGAGGGTGTTGGAAATAAAGAACCAAAAGTTTGTGGTGTTAATAAGAGTATATGGGGAGAGATTGAAAATATAAAAGATGGAAATATACATGCAAATTGAAAAAACAAAGGCCCAAAAAGATAACCTTGAATTTCTTTTTTGAGGAATATTAATATTATTATTCCTCAATTTGCCAAGTTTTATAGGGTTTTCTATTAAATTTGGTTGAGGCATGGCCATATTTTTTGAGTTTGGTGGAGGGGACTTATTAGATTTTGTTCAAGTGATAAGATTCTAAGTGAATAGGGAATTTATAGTGAAAATTATATACAAAAGAGAAAGGGACTGGTAAGTCATGATAATCTAGATACTACTATTTTAAGATTGTTAATAATTGAGATACTATTATGGTTACGTATAAACCCTTCGTAATTAAAAAAAATTCCATTAAGATCCTGGCCTTTAACTTCTCAAATATATACATGAAATATACTCCAACAACATACTCAGTGAAATCTCATTAAGTGGAGTTTGAGGAGGGTAGGGTATATGCATAGATCTTATCATTATCTCGTATTGTAAAGAGGTTGTTTTCGAATATACATGATACTCATTATGTCTCAATTTATATGACTTATTTTCATTTTTAGTCAGTTCCAAAAAGAATGAAACATTTCTATATTTAGTAACAATTTAATTTTAAAATATTCATTTTACTTTGGGAAAAGGGTCTGAAAAATACTCCAACTTTGGCCGAAATTGTTGTTATGATACCAAACTTTGGATTGGACCTTTTACTCCCCTGTACTATTTAATAGTGTATTTTAAAGGTATATATGTGCCTACGTGGACATCATAAATATTGCATCATTTTAAATAGTAATGTGTTCACGTGGGCACATATATACCTTTAAAATACACTATTAAATAGTGCAGGCGGGCCAAAGTTGGAGTATTTTTCAGACCCTTGTCCCTTTTACTTTTATTGAAATAATTTTATAGTCACACAAATATCTATGATTTAATTTAAACCACTATTCTCAAAAAAAACATTCTTTCTTTTTTAAACTTCATGCTAAATCAAACTACATCACATAATTGAGACAGAAGAAATATATACGTACTATTCTTTCTACTATTTATATAGTTATATATACCAATTATCTACTTAATACGACAAGTCAATCAAGTTTCTTGTGAGATTGATATAACTAGCTGGTTCGATGATTTGATTAATTATATTGTATGTACTATGGACGCCATATTTTTTTAGAAAATAGTTTGGTTGGTGTATAAAAATCTTTTTTAAAAAAAATAATAACAATCAAATATTAATAATAATGTCAATAAATTGGAGGGTATTTTGATGGAATTTTTGAGAACTAAACATTAATAATAATGTGTGAAAGTAATAATTACTTGAACCAGGTAATAAGAAATCATTTTCCTCGTGAAGAATATGATTCTCCTAAAAGAATTCTAATTAGACATCTCTTAATTACTTATTTTCCTGCGTACTTTCATTCTATTCACAAAAAACATTGCACACATGGACTAATTAATAAGAAAAAGAATTTCTACAAAAGGTAAAAACAACAATTTTGGTAAAAATTTATCGAGTTAAAATCTATACTTCTAAAGATATAATTATAAGTGTCATACGTAAAGCTAATTAAAACCTTAAAGTTAATGAAAGACATTGAGTTAAGATCTTGAATATATCCGATCTTATATTAAATAAGTCAATCTTATATTACTAAACTTCAATTGGATGAACATAGCATCTATGTTACGGTTATCCCATCAAATAACTCATGACAAGTTGACAACTGTCCTAGGAGAATAACTAATACTAATACAAATTAAATGTAATATTGAATATATAGTGATTTGCACGTAGCTCTAATTATTCAAGTGATTAGTTGGAAGAGCAATACTATAGATTATAGCTTGAGTTTAGACAACATTTTGAAAAAAAAAAGATTTTTTCCCCTTTTTGTTTTGTTCATAAGAAGGGAGAGTTAGGTCAAGGTGCAAACACAAGAGAATGTAAAGAGAAGAAAAATTCAGTAAAAATGAGCAATAATTAGGAGGTATAGTCAAATTGTTGTGTTATTTGTCTCGATAGTTTTGATTCTTATAATGAAATATTATTATAGATAATATATAATATAACATAGTTATTATAATAAAGTGTTATTATAAAAATCAAAGATCGATCTAATTGTAACCGTTTATAATTGAATTGCTACTCATCAGTTCGTCTTTAATCAGATTAATGTTTTCTCACAAGTCACAACTAGGGACCCCCTGTTGGAATATATACTATTAATCATGTGTTTAAATATAGTATTTATTATAGAATAATTATTTATTCATTTTAAATAGATAATATAGTCGTTTATGGTGTATGTTTACTTATGTAGTAGATGATTTAGTGTATAGAGTTTAAGCTTATACACAGATGATTAATTCATCGGTTCTTATAAGTAAAAAACTTTTTGTTCATACTCTAAGATGAGAATTGGACATGCCATCGGTACGATTGTAGCACAAGATTATATGTAGTTTATCTTGATTATGGGAATGATATAGTTCCAACTTCTTGTGCTAGTGCATTTTATATGTATTGAACGGGACCGAGTAGAGATAGTTGCTTTAGACTGACTGACAAAAGCATATTTTCTAAACTATTAAATGTACTTATATTATTAATCCTGATATAACTATTATGATTTGTATATGTTAATTATCATTTTAATTTATTAAAAGGTGAGATTCTAAGATGGGTCAATATACCTGGTAGATTGGATGATGATAATATATATATATATATTGGTGAAATAATAAGTTAGTTGACGGAATCCATGTCTCGATATAGAGATTGATGATATGCCTTTTTGAGAAGCTTAAAAGTTTTCATCGTGTCAAACCTTGCAAGTGGGAATTCGGCATATGAAATAAGTTAAACAGTGCTCTAAAGGAAATTGATCATTGAATTAAGTTCGTCAGTAATTTAATTTATTGATTAGTATCTGTAATCTTAACATGAGGAATTACATATGTGTTTAATGGGGAGTTTCGAAATATAAATAAAGGAGTACAATTACGAATTTCTAGTGGAATGATTTGTAATTTATTATGGTAAGATAATTCAAATTAATTATTTGGAATTATTTCCATAATAGGAAGCCTCAGTAATTAATTTTGTGGTCCCTATCGTGCGCATATTTAACTAGAACTCAGAGTCTATTCTAAAGGGAAAGAGAGAAGTATGTGTCTCTCTATTCTAAGGCAAGGGAGAAATATATCACTTTTTCTATCCTAAAGAAAGGGAGAAGGATATGACTTTTTCTATTGGAAGGAAAGGGAGATGTACATGTCTTTTTCTATTCTAAGGAAAGACATGGTATTCCTTCTCCTTGGACTAGGAAGAAATCTCTATAAATAGAAATTTTTCTAACTATTGAAAGAAGAAAACTTTTCTATAAAATACTTGCCCACCCAAGTATTGAGTGAGTTCAAAAGTGAACTTGGGATCACTGTAGAAGACTGCAGACCTGTGGTCTAGTTTGTGGACTAGCTTGTGAATTTGCTTGAATGTTCTAGCTTGTGGATTCACTTGAAGGTATCTGCTCACGCTGCAATTAATTCAGAAAGTTTATATACTCTAACATGATTGTACTTGTTCTAGCATAAAAAATATGTTGTCCATTATTCATATAAGTTGTATAATTTTGATATGCTTTCACTGTGCATATAGTTTTTCAACACCCCCACTCAGCAGAAGAAAGATATTCATGCAAAAGAGAAAAAATGACTGTACACTAATACACACATATGATTGAGTTTACATCACTAATTAATTAATTAAAACACCTCATACATTAGAAGCCTTATCAACAAATACAGTTCTTTTTCCCGTATTTTCTTAAAATTTTATTATAATAAATGTAATTGCATAAGCCATCTCACAAAACCAAATGAATGCATGACACTCTTCACACTATATTGCATGCTTTACAAAAGAAAATACTCTGCCCGTTTCAATTTATTTATTTTACTTCTCTTTTTAATCCATTTCATGAAAATAAACTATCATTCCCTCTTTAGCCACTATTTACTCTTTAGTTCCAACTATTCACACGGCATATTTAAGATCATAACATCAAAGAACATTTTGATACATATTACTATAAGATTTAAAAGTTTTCCTTACTTTGTTATAAAGCTCTGTAACAAATTAAAATAGGACAAATAAATTAAAACGAAGAGAGTATATCAGATACCTTGTTTATATTTGTTTGATTAAATAATGATTGCAATTTGATGATGTTATTTTCACAAGTGATATCATAAATCCAAAACCTAAAAAAAATCATCTCAAACTTATGCATATCATTGTGTTTGTGGACCCTTTTCCGTTTTTTCCCCAAACATTGCACTAATTTTTTTAACTCCCTACCTTACAAATGTACGCTTATAACTCCTTTCATGGGCCCAATCAGCAGCTAAATTTACCCTTACGTGGCAGCCAAGTCATGCCACGTCTTTACTTGTGAAAAACATGTCAACTATATACTGTTGAAAATTTTAGGCTTTGATTAATATTGTGATGATGGATATGGACAATGATATAATCGATACTCCCTCCGTTTCATATTAATTATCATTTAATTTTTTAATAAACGTGAAAAAAATTAAAACGACAGGTATTTAAGACTGAAAATGAGGGGGAGAGAGTTGTGTCATTTGTCTACTTGTTATTTGCTCTAATAATTAATTTAATTTTTTTACGTTGTTGCGTGGTTAAATTAATCAGTAATTATTTAGTTGTTAATCATGATTCGGCTAAATAGGTTAGTAATATAATTGAATTAAATAATAATTCATAGGAGAATCCACAGAAATAAAGACAAATAATTTGGAGTTTAGTAAAAAATTATTAGCAGTGTGAAACTTGTCACAAGAACATAGGCACGAATTATGGCGCATTGAAGTATCGTATATGTTTAAGCATAAAAATTCTATAGATTTGCAAAAGCAAGAAATTTTATGACAATTATTGTCTATCTGCATGAACATGTACTTCTTTTTTAATCTGTTTAATTTATTTTTTTTAATTTTAATTTTCCATTTTATAACACGTTTAAGACCATAAACATTTTGGTACATTTAACATATATTTAATTTTAAATCATAAATTTCAAAAGTCTTTTTTATTTTTTAAAACCTCATGCTAAATCAAAATATGTCAAACAAATTAAAACGAATGAAATATTTGTTAAAAAGTGACACAAACCTAAGTATTCAGAGGGCCTTCCACCAAGTGATTGCTCCAAGTAGAGTGGCCTTAATGATCACTTGTAAATTTTATTTTCATGCTCTCCAGTCGAGAAAGAGAAATAATTCCATGACAATATTTTTTAAAAAATTCTGTGAAAATTTTGAAGTTAAATGAGGGCTTAACTGGATGATTTAAGTATGTAGTAATTGATATGTTAATTATGATTTACAGCAGATTATTGTGTATCATAACTTGTAATATTAATCTCATTATCTCAGACTATATGAGGCTTTCGCCGGGAATGTTTCCATCTCTTAAAAAAGAGTTGTATGATACAAGATTAAAATAAATAAAAATTCCATCTTTATATTCTCTTCAAACAGATTAACTTCGATAGTGAACAAGAAAATTACTCCATGAAATACTTATTTCTTTTAATATGTTCACATATTATTAATAATATTTAAATAAAAATATTTAAAAAGTATTATATGGTAACTTAAACTCTAAATTCATTATAGGAATTTGTATAGGATTCTCTCCCCGCTTTCTTGTCCTCATTATTTTCACCTCGTTCTCCATTGAAGCAATTTGAGACAATCATTTGATAACTTTTTACTCTGTTTTTTTCTTTTTAAAATCTAGACTAATTAAAATATACGGTGGTAAATATTCCTTCATTCTTAACCAAGTGGTTTCGGATTTGAGTCTCCTTGGATACGAAATCGTCTTTGTTAGTGAGTGTTTTACCCCTAATATGAGACTTTTCAACGCGAATTCAAATTTAATCGGACTACAATATGGATACCGGACACCGAATAGGAAAAAAAGAAAAGAACCTACACATTTAGAGCCCGTTTGAATTGGCTTACAAAAAGTAGCTTTTAAGTCAAAAATAAAAAGTCAAATTGAAATAACTTTTAAGTCAAAAAATAAAAAGTAGAGGGAGACCTACTTTTGATTTCTGACTTATTTTAAGTCATTTTTTATCTTATCAAACACTTAGTAACTTATTTTAAGTCATTTTTTATTTATTTTAAGTTATTTTTTATATTTATCAAATACTTTCAGAAGTAAAAAATTGCCTTAAAAATAGGTTTTACTGACTTTTTAAGCGAATCTAAACGGGCTCTTACTCTCTCCAAAAAAAGACCCATTCTGGATCTGGACCTAAGAAATACTTTGCGTGAGTTGCTCTTACTGGTCAACTCTTCTTCTTCACTTGTCAAATCTCAAATATCAGAGAGAAATTGAGGGGTCACAACTCACAGGGCAATGGGGGCATTAACAACGGCATTGATAGCAATTGCAGGCGTAATTCTCGGTTGGATCACCATAGAGATGGCTTGCAAGCCTTGTCTTGAAAAGGGTCGAGAAGCCATTGATCAGAATCTCAATCCCGACTATGACCCAGATGATGAAGACAGTATCCGGGCACCTTTAACTGCAAACGCACCTCAAGACTCCGATCTGGGTTCTGATTCTTCTACTCCCGTCAAAATTGTCTGATCATTTACTTTGCTTGATTGTATTGCCCCCTTTACAATTTTTTAGTGGAATCGAAATATTGATGCTTTTGTGTTTTTGGGTGTTTGCCTTTTTTTCCTCTATTGTAATATGTTCTTGAGAAAAATATGTTTCATTGTTTTTTTTAAAGTATAATTTTTTTTATAAGAGGAGAATGCACAGTTTGTTGAGAAATTTCGGATATTGGCCTTTGAAGCTGTTTGTTTCTTCATATGGTTGACATGTAATGTTTTTGAATGAATCAGAATTTCTAATTAGGTTATCTTCTTCCAAACCGTCATTCTTTAACTACTCGATTAAACATATGAAAGTGAACTCTTTAAATATTGGTGTTGTATTCACTTAACTGGTACAAAGGTCAAGAGTGTCCCACATTAAAATCAGAATAGACTGGGTATTCACCTTATCAACATCTCAATCAATAATGGGGTCTATTTAGCTAACCATTTGTCAGGCAATGGTTCCCTCCAAGTTATGGAGTAAGACATCTCAATTGAGCTAACAAAATCATTTTTTCTGATTGTATGATGAACTCCTTTGAAAAACATTGGTGTGTGTAAATGAGTTGCTCTACCAACCCCTTTCTATCCACAAGATTTTGCCTGGACTCGTTTTTCCTTTAGCTCTAAGCTATTTTAAAAGAGGTTATCACAATGCATGATAATGGAAACCTCAAATATAATGAATGTAGATTGCTGATAGGAAGGTTGGGAGGTCCATAGGTTAGCTATAGAGAGCAGAACAAGGTGGCAGATGCTCTAGCCAAGAAAGGAATAAAGGAGAAACTTTTTAAAAACACCAGCTTTTTTTTTTAAGTTCCTTCAGTGTATGCAGCTAACCTGGTTTGGGAAGACATCCTAGGAACTACTTATGAAAGAAAGATTAAGCAATGTAATAGTAATCAGATAGGCCGTAGCCAAAAATCTCATGTTTTCGAGCCCGGTATAATCGTACTAACCAACAAAAAAAGATCAATTACTTGCTGATAGAAACCTGCAAGGCAACAATTTTGCCATAATGCACATTCTTTTTGAGCATTCTATTGAAAGATGCACTTGTTCATGTTTTTCAAAAGAGTACATATATCTATATGAAATAAACGTTAACTTTACAGTTGAATCTGAGAATGGAAGTCATCTCGAGTCATTTACAAGGAAAATTTTATGCCATGAACATTCTAGGCAAGATAGTTGTAAACTTGAGGATTGTTCTTGTCTCGTTCCAGATACTCCCTTTCTATGAGGCTTTCAATCCTTTTCTTCAAGTCAGCTGGTTTTACAGGGAATTTAAGCTGCATCACAAATATGCAACAGAGTCAGGGGTGGAAAAACCATGGTACACTGAATTGCACTTTTTCTGAGGAAAGGTGAATACATGGTACATCGAATTACGCTTTGAATGTCAAAGCATTATTACTAGCAACTTCTGATTGATCAGAATTCTCATAACCAAACTATGTCTATGTGTCTACCATATAATAGTAATTGCAGCTGAGTAGCTCGTTTCTAAAGCACTGCTGACTGCTGAGGAGCCAAAATACACTTAGATGTTAAATACTTTAAAATATATTCTCCACAGATACCAACATTTTAAAATCAGAATGTGGCAAGGAATGCAGTTTGTTCCACAAGATTTGCTCAGTTATGAAAATCACAAATTTGACACATCAACTAGCAGAGCCTCAACCGATGTGTGTGGCATTCATACATGTAGTATTGCTGTTTGAAGTGTACATGAATTGGAATTCCTATCTTAATCAAATGGTCTAGAATTTCGCATTATCATCAACCACTGAGGCCAATTGACAACATTTCTATATCTTCTCTCTGTCCAATCTTTAGTGCTGGTATACAAAAGCCAGCTACAATCAATTGGATCCAGAGTTTATGATTTCAACATTTATAACAAATGGAACAAAATGGAGGGTTAAATAGCACACCCTGATAGAGAAAAGTAATCAGAACTTCAGCAAGACAATCAGCTGTTTTGGTCTCTTTGTTTCTCCTCTAAGTATTAGTGTTATACATTTTCAAGAAATTTATAATTTGTCTACTCTACTGCAATGACGGTCTTTACTACTTTGCAAGTCAAAGAGCAGTAACCTTTTCATGGTGTAGGATCCCAGCCTAATAATTCTAGTGATATTTTCTGTTCTTCATTTCTTCCCCAAATAGAAGGTTTTCTCCTCAACATCATATTACTATTATGCTTTGTTGATAAATTATTTGCCTTCAAAAACCACAACAAACTTTTGAGAACATGATAGAGGTGTATCCTGATAACACTTAATTGATTCCAAATGTACTTAAATTCATTGAAAGTTTTATTGAAGTTTGTCAAGAAGGAACTTGAGACAGTACTATTTGTACTGGTACTAAATGCAATCACCTGTTTCAATTGGAAGGCAAGACACCCATATGGACAACTGATAGGTTTTAATTAGAAGTCTAGTGTGGAGTTCATGCATCTTCAGAGCTTGCACCAGATCCATTTCCCCAAAACAAGATTCAAAAATTATCTGTGATACATCAAGTTAAGAAATAACTTTACCTGCTGAAAGAGTTCAGTTATCAAAAGGGTATGACTCAGCACTTTTCTGGTCTTCATTATCCTAACAATAGCAGCATCAACCTGCCGAAGTGGAGACAGAAGACTAGATTATGTCAACAGCAAAGAAGAGGATTAGTCTGAAATTTTCCCTTGATATCGAGAACCTATATGTTAAAAGAAAATATCATTTCCTAGAGTGATTTCAGCCCAAGACCAGGCAAGGAATCTGATTTTTTTTCCCTGACTATCTATGGCCTTGTAGGAAACAGAAATGTTGATTACCAACAGGAAATTAGAGCAGGAAAAAAAAAGCAAAAAGATATCAATCAACAACTTCAAATTAGTTATTGCACAAAGTTGTGAAGCACTCCAATTAAGAGAAGAACTTTTTATAAGGTAAAACAGGTTACAGAAAGTTCAACCGAACATACAAGAGTAGAGGGGAGGAAATAGGAAAGCAAACCTGGTATTGCCGGTCCTGGAATACTCTTTCTGTGGTGTTTGTGTTCTCCTCAACTGTTTCCTTCATCTGAATGGCATTTACCTGTACACATGGATAAAGGATTACCATTTATATGTCTATGCATAATAGCAATCCAATAATCCCATTATACCAATCAAACTTTAACTTAAGAAACATGTCAGTATCATTTGAAACAACCTCGCATCGTTCTTCTCTTTCTTAGAAGTTGAAGCATTAATATTCTCAAAGTACCTTTATCCGATAGAGTGGAGTAGTAAATTGATCATTGAACACAAAGGTATCGTCGTCTTCCACATCTCTTCCTTTTGGAATCTGTAAAACAACTTATTTTTTTCAGCACCTAAAGGTTGAAACCAGAACGACATTCATTATAAGAGATAGTATATTTTCAATATTTTATTGGGTATGTTGTTGTTGTTGTTGTATATTCTCAATATTTCAAAATGGGTAATCATTTTATTCTTCTTCTCAAAAATTCAACAAAATTGTCTACTAAGAAACACTCAAATTATTTTGCTGTCTTGTCTATTGTAATACCTTTCACGTAGTTTCTATTCACTACGTCCTATTTCATGACAACTTATTTGAATATAGCTTCTTTTTTGTTCATGCGGTGGTGTCTGGGCCAGCTTGAGCGTACCTCGACTAATTCCACCAGTTACTTGCTACCTCCTAAAAATATCATTTTATAGTACTTCAGTAAACTTTCTGATTGCGACAGTTTATTTTTCAAAATGTATCAATGTTGAATTCAAGTAAAATAATAGCCAGTTTGAATCTCCCGGTCCAAACCATGTTATTCACTTTGGAATGGAGTAACTATCTTAGTTTTGTTTCCAATGCACCAATCAATCGAAGTCCAATCAATCTTCAAAAGCTGGGAAATGGGCCTTCCAAAACTAAATACGTCTTATTAATTTTGGGGTGATGAAGTAGGTAACAATCTCTACCTAGTAATGACCACCCACCTTCTGGAGAACACGAACTTTACCACATGCAAGAGACTGTAAAGTTCTCCTGAGCTCTTTATCCTCGATTCGAGTTGCTTCCCTCATATCTAGAAAGCTAAGCTTTTCCGCATCATTAAAAAGCATTAAAACAACAGCCTGCAGAAAGAACAGATAGGCAAAAAAATAGCAGACGATTTAGACATCTGTTGCATATGTGATAGAGTTGGCTAGAAGGAGGATAAGTATCTCTGATACATTCAGTGAAAGAGCAAACAAACCTGAAACAGAGACACTGCCAGCTCCTTTTTGCCTTTGGGAAACTCTGCTTTTAGAACACAGTGTCCTAAAGAATTTTGCCACATCAACCGCCTACCGCTGTATTTGCTCAAGTAAAATTCCTTGAAAATATCCTGCAGTACAGATCCAAGTATAAGGGCATGTGTAGTTTACACAAACATAACTCAAGGCACAAAGATGACCTAAATGGAAAGTAAAATTGGCGCAAAACCTGATAGATATTGAGTTCATGTGGGAGCCGAACATCCATGGGCGGATATGTTGGCCAGTACCTGCATGTCAAACAGTATAAATGAGTTTTAAATTCAATCACAATGCAAAACAAAGAAAGAGAAAAGTTTTTCAGCTTGAAAAAGTAATGGAATGGTTAGTGGGATAAGCAACTTACCCTGTGGTTAATACATGAACACTCATCTCAATTCCTGTTGGAAGTTTTTTCCTGGCTTGAGAAGATTGCTTAAAGGATTCATTTATCTCTTTTGACAATTCAATATCCTGGATAATGGGTTCGAAGATTAAAACAACAAAGTCACTGATTAAAAACAAGCAAGTCCACATGAAATCTAGAAAAATACCAAATTTATTTTCCAATATCAAAGGACACTTTAGACCTCTAGAATAGGTATAATAAAACCAGTTAGAGCCTATAGGATACATTTATTCTGGTAAACTATGGGGTAACCAGTCTAACCCTTCCAGTTACATTAGTACACAGAACTCAGTTTACCACGCTTTTATAACAATATCTATTCTAGTTCAAGAAAAAAAGGTTATTCTGAACCTGACATATTTAAAGCCAAGATGAAATGTTCACATTCTAGTAGAGATCTGTCAGTTGAGAACCCAAGATAGATGGACTTTTATCTGATGCTCAATGAAAACCACTTTTCGGCAGAGCAGAAACCAGGAACGGAAATTATTTCCCCTGATCCCCTAATATTTCAACCTCGAAAAACATGACGGGAGATGCATATATCCTTCCATACCTTGAACATTCCTTCCAATTTGTTAGTGAATTGACTACCACATTCAGTCTTCAACTGCACCATAACGAAAAGACTCAGTATACAGCAATAAAAGCCAAGTAAGAAAAAGCAGAAGTTACACATAAGAGACATGACCTTAGAGATCATGGACTTCTCTGCATCTATTGAAGCACTCTTTCCCAACAATAATCTCTTTGCTAGATCTTTCTTGTAGAATGCCTCAAATACATCCTTACCCTACATAAAGATGATAGCATACACTAAGCAATATCTCACATATGCGATATACAGGAAGTATCAAATCCTGTCCAATATAAACAGGCTAATCCGGCTACAGATTCCTTAAGTTCTCTTCAATTACTGCTCATTGTATCCTCTTACCTGTATAAACCTGAACAGAACCAAGACTTTATCAAGTATACCCTCCAATTCCTCTTCCGAAGTACCCTTATTTCCAGCACGAAGCTTCTCGTCCAGAAATTTAGCAATCAGCTCTGCAGGCCGATTCTGTACATAGCAAAATAATCCAATGAATTTTGTGAATTAATTGAGTAAATACTGCACTTTGGTACCAGAATGTATTTTGTATAACAAAAAATAAAGAAAGGGTCCAGGAAGACAATATTTACAGGGGGGGGGGGGGGGGAGTATGAAAAGGATACAAACTGCCCAGAATGGCAGATCTATTAAAGTAGATCAGAGCATCTAACATGCTTACTATTTACCACAATCCCGTATAGCAGATCTTATCGAACAAGCAAGTTGAACAACCAACTTACTGGACTACGATATCGCAAGCATGGCTTTAAAAATGTGACCTAGTTAAGATGCTCTGTCCAGATGGTAGACATGTCTTATAGGCTGAAGCGAGAATTCTAGATAATTTGTAAGATGCAGGTTCAGGTATTTTCAAGTTTTATGCCATATGTTAAAAGAGCGAGAGAATTTGTCGATAGCACATTAAGATATGCCTGGTACAGCAGGTTACATGCAGCAGCTCAGGAACTGGAACAGTGCACCCACTTGCATGGATTGATTGATTTGCACAGATATGAATAAAGATGAAAAGACTGTTTTTTCCTAAAAAACATCGACAGCTTTGGTTTCTTTGGACCCACTTGTAGGAGTGATATTATACAAGAACGCTATTCTAGCACCCCTTGGCATGATCAGTATGCTTCATTTAACACGTGAAAAGAGATGAGGGAATGAACACGCAGTCAATAGCAGTGTCCTAGCACGTGTACTTCATTTAAAACATGGGCTGAGAGAAAGGAAAACCCAATGATACAAGCAACCCTTTTCACATGAGATAAATCATTCTCATAAACAATGCATTGGGTCTATATTCTCTCCATCCCCATACTAACCCGGCCAACTCCAGAAACAACAAATCAGAAGGAAAAAGAAAGGGTAAATGAGGCCTTATATCAGTATGGTGATACAAATATAATGCCTAATTCTTCTTTAGTTCTTTTTTGGGGAAAAAGACATACTGCCAAAATCTTACAGACATTGGGATGTATTTAAGGTATTCCACAGAGTAAATAAAATTGAGCAAGCACCTAAGTCATTACAACTTCACTACCTACTCAGTCGATCTGGAATGGATCAGTTAAATATTCCATTCAGTTGTTTTGGTGTGGTATCAATATAATTGGTCATTCACTTCAAATAACATGAGTACTCAAATTCCTTTAGACAGCAGCTCGCTAAGTGACACCGACAGTGCTAATATACAGAATGCATGAGATAATCATGAATACAGATATGTGATGGATAGAGCTAGTTGTTGGAAAGCTATATAACAAGGCAGGTGTTACCAACTGAACAACTGTACCTCACAGACATTTATGAGATGTCCAAACGCATCCTTGATAGTGTTGCCAAATGCTTCATTTTTAGAAAAACTTTCTTCCCATATAGTATCAACGGATGCCTTAAACTCTAACAAGCTAGATACCATATCTTTATCTTTTTCATCGTCATGCACAATGCTTTGCCCATTTTTTCGGATGTACAAGCTAAGAGTTTGCTTCAATGATTCAAGCGCCTCTACCCTAGGGAATAGTGAATACATTCTTCGAAGATCCTCAATACGCTTTCCATCCATCAGAATCATGAAACCCTGGAGATGAAAAACACAATTAAGAAGAAGCATACAGATTGCAGCAGCAGCCCATAACTACATGGGGAATAGAAAAGTTTCTTCTTGTAAAGTAATAACTTCATTAATATGTGGAGGAAGTCCCTCCTATACAAGTGATACAGACAAAGTAAAGAATCTAAACAAAAAATGGGCGTCTTTGATCTCAACTTATATATGCTATCCACAATCTCATAATTGCACCCAAAAAGGAGATAGAATGTCCACGTTATTTGTACGAAAGAGTTTTCCTTCCTTTCAAAAAGACACCCCTATTACTTTACCTCCATTATTTTCACATGGGTGCTAATGGGACTACTTCTCACACCATGCTTCTCCTTTATTCCTTCTGAATCCATTGCTAAATAGACATACTTCACTTAAACAGTGGCAGGCATGGCCAATTGTATATGAAATTCATTCAGTGTGATGTCACATAGACGGTGTGCTAGTCTGCAATGCAGAAGTAAGTGGCCCATATCTTCACCTAAATTTTACACACTAAAAAAAGGCAGCTCAATGAACTAAACTCTCGCTATTTGCTATGACCTGGGAAGGACCGGACAACATGGAGTCTATCGTACACGGCATTACCTTGCATTTCTACAAAAGACTATTTCCACAGCTTTAACCTGTGACTTGGTCACATGAAAACGGCTCTTACTGTTGCACACCAACAATGTTTTTCTTCTCCCTCTCACTTCCTCAGTTATGAAGATTGCTTCACGTATACTAGTCAAGGGAAATAAGTGCTCTAGGAATACATACTGAACAATAGGAAAATGTTGACTCCCCTTTCATCAATTTTGTGCAATAAAATAATTTTCAACATACTATAATAAAATGACCTAACTGAAAACATCTCGTTTTTCTATCCATTTTATTTCCAGGAATCCTGACATGTCCATGATATCTTTGGCCTATAAAGTAAGGAAATACTGGAATTCTACAACATCTCAATCATGTGAATTCCTTCTTAACCTCATCCTATTGTGATTGTACTCTCTCTTTGTTTCACACCTATGCTACCTTCCATGTCTTCTGGATTGATACGTTTAATATCACCGGGGATAAATTGTTCAAATGCTCATCATCACGCCGTTAATGTTTGTTTGTTTTTTTTGAAAAAGAAATTAACATCACGCCGTTAATGTTTGTTTTTTTTTTGAAAAAGAAATTAACATCACGCCGTTAATGTTTCCAAGAACTTTATCTACATTGTTCACTTTGAAGCTGATGCATCATTGGAACTCATCTAAAACTTAATTTTCTTTACAGGCCTCCCATAAGAATACTTTGTCCGCATCCCCCTACTTGACTCTATAGTTGTTACAGTTACCTCAGCATAAATACCTTGTCAAGTATTGCAGAAATATGACGTTCTAAAAGTTGCCTCTCTGTAGTTGCTATTAGTGGTTTTCTTGTACTTGCATCCAGGTAGTGTAAGCACCTATCATGTTCTTCATGCAACCTTACCTGCAAGGCGAAAAAGGACCAGTCAGGTACTTGATCATAGCAAAATCAAAAGGCACGAGTGCATAACAATATCTTCAACTACTAATATATGCCATCTATATGAGAAAAAGATAGCCTGGTAGGTTTATGGAGGTTAAATTGACCAACTACAGTTTGATTCCACCAATAGAATTTTTTTTGGAAACACATTTGTAGATTTGAGAAACCAACCAAAGATTTCAATGTACAAATAAAATGTTTTGAAGATCCACGTGAACAAAAAATATGGTCAGACAATAATTCATTTGACTATGAAAACAGTAAGTTCAGTTCTTTGGGTTGAATGAATTATACTTACCATGAGGAAGAAAAAATAGGTCAAACAAAAAGATAGGGAAAAAGGAAGTAGAGAAAGCACACCTCTACATGCTTCAAGTAATCTGGAACATCTGACTGTTGCATATATTTGACACCTTCAGCAGCATAAAACTCAGAAGTGCGCTCAACAAATGGCTTCTCAAATCTCTCTGCGTAAATTCCTAAGGCAGTGAACATCTTCAAAAGATGGTTAAGAAGAGTTCTATCAACTGCCTCACCTAATCTGGAAGAATTACACCAGAATGAACAAAGAAAATAAACAAAGGAAGAAACTTGAAGACCTCACTTTACTAATTAAGCATTAAAATGTTTGTTGAGTCCAACATCGATGGATGAGGAGAGATTGATCTCTTCATGCGGTCTTGGGCAGTCCTCACCTCTTGAGCTAGCTTTTGGGGTTGAGTTAGACCCAAGGTCCATAACATGTTATCAGTCAGGCCCATCCCACTTCATGATATACCGATGTTGGGCCCCCATATCAAATTTCCATGCCCTAGATGTTTAGCCCTAGACGTGACGGGGGTGTTGAGTCTCACATCAGTGGGATGAGGATAAATTGATCACTTTATATGGTCTTGGGCAATTCTCACCCTTGAGCTAGCTTTTGGGTTTGAGTTAGACCCGACGTCCATAACAATGCTGCAATAATAAAAAAGTATTCCGTTTGTCCCAATTTATTTGGTGCTCTTCCCTTTATAGTCGGTTCCAAAAAATCTTGGTACACATGACATCTTTTTTTAAAAATAAATAAATTGGTACTATTGGTACACGTTACATCTTAAAACACTAAATATTTGCATTTTCATATTACCCGTAATAAGATATTCTTATAGGAGTTGGCATTTAAATTCATTAACATGATCTATTGTGGACCCCACTAAAGAGTGCTTGCGGTGTTTTAAAAAAAATTAGTGTTTTTTTATAGATAAGGTATTTCATTCACAAAAGGGCATCAAGAAGATAAATAGTTACAACTTACAATGAAAGAGAAACTGACAAAAGAAACTGGAATTTTTTTTTTAAAAAAAAAACAGGAATCCCTTTACAGTGAGTCAATCTAAGACAAGGGAACTAATAAACTCCAAAAATTGTTCAGTAAATATGGAGGGTTGTAATTATATGTTTTCCTTTATTAGATTTCCTGTAAACACTATTTAGATACCTAATCAAGTCATTCGCTCTCAGAAGCTTTTCTTATCTTAATCCTCTACACTTCTCCTTTCAGAGTCCAAAAAATAATCAATAAATCTAAAATCTGTGAAGAAAAGATTTGGTTCTTCAATTATCAACTTGTAGTCGAGCCCTGACCATCACCTCTCACTTATATTCGAAGCCCATCCAATGGCGACCTCAACAGAATAAGTGTCCCATCACTGAAAGAAACCTGTGAACATCACACCTCAGCAGAGCACTTCGTCGCCATAACACCAACCAGCAAGTGAGGTCATATCCGACCAACCATCTTACCGACAGACAGTCTAAGACTCTAATCAATTGGCATCAGGCTATAATTGAGGAAACAACGGCTCTTCATGATAATGGCTCTTTGTAAGATAGCTTTTCATCACAGAGCAAATAAACAGTGGAATGTTGTTGGGTGTTTACTGTTAAGATGGGACCTGAAGGCAAGGTTGTTCTTCTTAAAGCTAATCTAGTGGGCAAGGGATACAATCATATCCATGGTCCAAGATTGCATCAATTCGTCTCTTTATCTTTATCTCAGGGGTGTCTAGGATAAAATGTTGACTATGCCAATCTCTTCGTGGCTTTGAGCAATCACCAACGGAATGATTTGGCCGTTTACCACCGTTGTCCAACAATTTGGCATATCTTGAAGTCAGGCTAATCATTTTGTGGTTTAAAAACATTTTTCTAACGAAGTATAAGGGATAAGGCACAAGTACCCCCTAGACTATGACAGAAATCCCAGAGATACACCTTAACTAAAGGTGAATAAAATTACAAAAAAAAAAATGAGTTTTTTTTTTGAAATAGGTAACTTTGTATTCACACAAAAGAACTCATCAAAATCGATGAGGTGGGATTTACAAACCCCCAGTGGGTGCCATCATACTCAAATCCAAAAAGACAAAACTAACTTTACAATTGGCTTTTAAACTCCACAAGGCTATCTACTTCCCCCACTAAATTTTGCTTACACCAAAAATACAAAAGACTAAGACATCTCATCTTGATCTCCTCTGGGCTGCTAACCTTTCCTTCAAAGCATCTCCC
>JAJOOS010022366.1:0-27636 GCA_029582725.1 Solanum chiquidenum | reverse complement strand
AATTACCCGCTAATGTGATATGCTAGCAACTTTCATTGTTAAATATCCATTAGCATAATAAAATGAAATTAACTCAATAGAAAATGACTTACCTTGTGAGGAGAAGGAGCATGATATTGTAGTTGAGCTTTTTTGCCTCTTAAGTTATGGGTGTTAACTGATAATTGGGTGTTTCAACTGAGGAAGGAGAGGAAGATTAGAGAAATGGGTTTAGGGTTTTAATTTGGTATGAATTCGTGGGTTGGGTTCGGATTAAAAGAGAAATCGGGTCATTTTAATCAAAATTGGGTAATTTTAGTTGATTTGAGGCTTTCCATCCATTTGAGGGTATAAGTGACAAGTATAGTAACGGCGAGGGTAAATTTAACTTCATTTTAACGACAAGGGTAAAGTCAAACAATAAACCAAAGTTGAAGGGTATTTTTGACCCTTTTCCCAATTAAGTTAGTAATTTGTGGGAAATGGACAAATATAAGAGAGAACAGGGGAGTAGTGCAGGAGATTTTCGTGATTTCATTGATAAATGAAAAAAGGGTGACATTTCCACAAGAGGACGCAACACAACACACTTAATTCCTGTGTGTATGATGAATCAATAATTGACTTCTCCAATCTTCATCAATAAAATAATTCACAATCCTCACTCTCTTATCACTCTCATTCGAAAAGCTAGATCTGCATAGAGAGCACAAAATGGCGACTGCAAATGGAGCACACTTGTTCAACCATTACAGCTCCAATTCCAGATTCATCCATTTCACTTCTAGAAACACAAGCTCCAAATTATTCCTTACCAAAACCTCCCATTTTCGGAGACCCAAACGCTGTTTCCATGTCAACAATACCTTGAGTGAGAAAATTCACCATCCCATTACTGAACAAGGTTTCACTTTTATTTTCATGTATTAATTTACTATTCTGCAATTTGATTCAATATCAAAATTTGGTATCGAATCCATATCATTAAATATACTATTTCAATATTCAAAATGTGCACTCCAAGTAGGGTAGATGAACCAACATTTTATACATAATTTTTTTTCAATACATTGACTCGTGTGTTGAAACCATTAGATCCATCTGCCTCTACATTTCGTGGGTTAGAAAAAAAAAGTTTGTTTGGACCTCCCAATCTTGTTATTGATCAAATTTTATGTTTGTTCAAAGGACTCTTGCAGTATTCGGTGACTTCTTATTCATTTTGTACTCCCAATTTAAGTGTCTTAGTTTGACTGACCTCAGAGCTTATGATATTAATGGAGAATTTTGAATCTTGTGGTGTTAAATTAAACAAGTGTGTAGTTTTTGAAATTTTATGGTCTTAGACTTGCCAGGTAGGATATTGAAATTGGAAGACTTACTAAATAGTACTCCCTCTGTCCCAATTTATGTGACTTACTTTTCTTTTTAGTCAGTCGAAAAAAGAATGACACATTTTTATATTAAGTAACAATTTAACTATAAAATATCTATTTTATCCTTAATGAAATGATTTACAGCCACACAAATTTCTATCATTCATTTTGGACCACATGTTTTAAAAGTCTTCCTTACTTTCTTAAACTCCGTGCCGAGTCAAACTACCTCACATAAAAAAAGAGAGACCCGACACTTCAAAAAGGTATAAAAGATGTATGGAGGGAGTATATAATAATGAAGCATCAGAAACTTGATGTATGGATCTTAGGAATTACTTACATGATTTATGTTTATTCCATTGAACTTGTTGTACACGATTGTATTTCCATTAGTTCCTTCCAATTTATTACTTACATGATTTATGTTTATTCCTTGACATATATATAGGTGGTGAGAGCGACCTGAGTTCTTTTGCTCCTGATGCCGCATCTATTACCTCAAGTATCAAATACCATGCAGAATTCACACCTGTATTCTCTCCTGAAAGGTTTGAGCTCCCTAAGGCATTCTTTGCAACAGCTCAAAGTGTTCGTGATTCGCTCCTTATTAATTGGAATGCTACATATGATATTTATGAAAAGCTGAACATGAAGCAAGCGTACTATCTATCCATGGAATTTCTGCAGGTATCTCATTATTCTTACTTTCTCTTTTGCTCTTTTGTATGACTGTGCAGAGTGACCTTAAATTATATCTAGTAAGAAATTAATCCGTTTGATATTTGCTGACAAATTATACTGTATATTTACTGTTACACATGAGAGTTTCTGAAATTTATGCACAAACAACTCTTTGCGAGCTGAGTTTAATTTATGCCCTATCTACTGTTTAGGGTAGAGCATTGTTAAATGCAATTGGTAATCTGGAGCTTACTGGTGCATTTGCGGAAGCTTTGAAAAACCTTGGCCACAATCTAGAAAATGTGGCTTCTCAGGTCAGTGTGACTTTTATTTCACGCATCAGAAAAAACCTAGTTTTCCAAGTTCTTCTGTGTTTTACTCAACAACAGTTGGACTATGTGTATTCATTTGTGACTTTGTGCATCGACTGTTATATAATATTCAGAAGCCATACATGCCATACTTGTTGTGTCTTTATGTTTTTATTTGGAGTTGACTACTTGTTAATTTTTGAATAATTATTGACAGGAGCCAGATGCTGCTCTTGGAAATGGGGGTTTGGGACGGCTTGCTTCCTGTTTTCTGGACTCTTTGGCAACATTAAACTACCCAGCATGGGGCTATGGACTTAGGTACAAGTATGGTTTATTTAAGCAACGGATTACAAAAGATGGTCAGGAGGAGGTGGCTGAAGATTGGCTTGAAGTATGCTTATTACTTATTCAGTTCTTGATTTCACATGTGTTTACGTCCTTAGATAGTTTATATCCTTGTCGCTTACTGTTCTCCTCTTGTTTTTAGAGCTTCTGATATTCCTTTTTTCTCTTTCTTTATGACTTATTTACTTTTACTCAGTTCATGCAATGTGGATGTTCATTATTGTTGGTTGTCCATGCAGATTGGCAGTCCATGGGAAGTTATGAGGAATGATGTTTCATATCCTATCAAATTCTATGGAAAAGTCTCTACAGGATCAGATGGAAAGAGGTATTGGATTGGTGGAGAGGATATAAAGGCAGTTGCATATGATGTTCCCATACCAGGGTATAAGACCAGAACCACAATCAGCCTTAGACTGTGGTCTACACAGGTTCCATCAGCGGATTTTGATTTATCTGCTTTCAATGCTGGAGAGCACACCAAAGCATGTGAAGCCCAAGCAAACGCTGAGAAGGTATACTTAATCTATTAATTTGTATTACAGTTTTATATTCTATTTGCCTTTTCTTAATGTGAATTTGGGCTTCAGTATGAGCCTTCTCAGTTTTCAGTCTCAACACTTCTGCATCTTCGGACCAACAACAGTTGTAGGACATGATTCCTGGTTGCATCATAGCTAGTGGACTTTATAGAGATGCATTTATCTGTTTCCTAAATTGACCAGAAGTTGTACTTTACTATTATACACTGGATGATCAGAACACTGATCCAATGAGACACCAATGACTATGAAAGTTTAGATACTGCGAAGGTATATTTTATTCATAGTGTTTGTACAGTATTTATAAGAGAACAAGTAAAGACCAAATAAACTAATCAATCCCTAATTCTTAGGAAATCCTTGAATTAAGGGATTTCCTCTAAACTATTTTCCTAGAATAATACACTCTTTCGTCTAAGGATGCCTAACCGCCGCACCGATCATTCAGGGGGAGGCGGGACACTGCGAGGTGGGTAGTTTATCTGGGGCAGAGGGGAGGCGGGACACTGCGAGGTGGGTAGTTTATCTGGGGCAGATGCCTCCTAAAGAGTAACGGAGGTGTGCGAAGGTAGGCTCAAGCTAAGATTCTGCTCGTGAGCGTAATGGTATAAGCCTGCCTGACTGTGAGACCGATGCCAGCTTTATTTGTGGAGCAAATTATAATCAAATCTGCCAGCTCAATGGTGGAGCAGATTATGACTAAATCTGCCTACTCATTCAACACTCCCCCTCAAGTCGGCATGTAAATATCAAACATGCCTAACTTGCTAACAAAGGACTCAAAAGTAGTTCTGAAAAGACGTTTTGTGCAAATATTTGCAACTTGTTCTGTTGTTGGAACAAAAGGAATGCACACACTTCCATCTTCAATCTTCTCTTTAATGAAGTGTCTGTCTACTTCAACATGCTTTGTTCTATCATGTTGAACTGGATTATGAGCAATGCTTATGGCAGCCTTATTGTCACAATACAACTTCATTGGAAAACTCACAGGTCTTCTTAGTTCTTCCAAAAATCTCTTGAGCCACAATATTTCACAAATTCCGTGTGCCATGGATCGATACGCAGCCTCAGCACTACTTCGAGCCACCACATTTTGCTTCTTACTTCTCCATGTCACCAAATTTCCCCAAACAAATGTACAATATCCAGATGTAGACCTCCTATCAATAGATGAACTAGCCTAGTCTGCATCCGTATAAGCCTCAGCACTTCTTTGCTCATTCTTCTGGAAGAACAACCCTTTCCCAAGTGAACTCTTTAGATACCTTAGGATTCAATAACACAGCTTCTTGGTGTTCTTCTCGTGGATAATACATGAACTGAATGACTAGGCTCACAACAAAGGAAATATCAGGTCTAGTATGTGACAAGTAAATCAACTTGCCTACCAATCTCTGATATTGACCCTTATCAATCAATTTTCCTTCCTTTACAAACTTCAGATTTGGATCAATTGGAGTTTCAGTTGGTCTACAACCATTCATTCCTGTTTCTTTTAACAAATCAAGAACATACTTCCTTTGTGACACTATAATTCCTTTCTTCGATCGTGCAACCTCCATGCCAAGAAGGTACTTTAGCGGGCCTAAGCCCTTTATCTCAAATTCTGAGGCAAGACGTTCCTTTAGATTTTTTATCTCAACCACATCATCTCCTGTGAGGATGATATCGTCAACATACACTATAAGAACTATTGTTTTTCCTTCTAGTGAATGTCGAGTAAACATTGTGTGATCTGCTTGTCCTTGCACATACCCTTGCCTTTTCGCAAATTGAGTAAACCTTTCGAACCAAGCCCTTGGAGATTGTTGTAAACCATAAAGAGATCTTCTATGCCTGCATATTTTTGACTTGTACTTCCCTTCAAAACCTGGTGGGGGATCCATATAGACTTCTTCCTCAAGGTGCCCGTTCAAGAAAGCATTCTTCATATCCAACTGCTAAAGAGACCAGTCGAGATTTACTGCGATTGTCAACAGAACTCTAATTGAGTTTAGCTTAGCTACTGGAGCAAACGTCTCGAGATAGTCAATGCCATATGTCTGTGTGAATCCCTTAGCTACTAGGCGGGCCTTATACCTTTCCAAGGATCCGTCTGATTTGAATTTGGTGGTGAACACCCATTTACAACCGACTGGTTTCTTTCCCTCGGGTAAATCCACTAACTCCCATGTCTCATTTTTTTCAAGAGCTCGCAATTCCTCCAAAATAGCCTCCTTCCACTCGGGAACTTGTAGAGCATCCTGCACATTTGTTGGAATCTCCACACTAGAGAGTTGTGAAGTAAAGGCTGAATAACTAGGAGACAACTTTTTGTAGGACACAAACATAGAAATAGGATATTTAGAAGTATTTCCAACACCTTTGCGTTTCGCAATAGGTAGATCTAGATCTAAGGAATTAGAAATAGGAGCAGTTGGAAGAGTACCTTGAATTACAGTAAGGTCTTGTGGGACTGATTTTTGGAAGTGTTGAGAATCTTCGGTCCTTTTTTCTTGAGTTCGGTTCCTTCTCGAATACACCTGCATTTCTGTTTTTTGTTCTCTATTCCCATTTTTATTTTTGTCATTTGAAGGCACTACAGATTCAGGTTCAATATCTGAGTTTTTATCATTTAAGTCACTTTGGTCCTTATCATCTCTTGGATCACACGTATTTATATCTTCCCCTACATCTCTCACATCAGTATTTATTGTAATATTAGGCTCCTCATTTGCTTGATATCTAGTTTCCTCAATATCACAAAAAACGAATCTTCACCTACATGATACTCTCCCTGAAGATGAGTAGTAAAATAGAGCTGCGACTCAAAGAAAGTTAGGTCCATTGTGACAATTATCTTCCTAGCATGTGGATCATAACACTTATATCCCTTTTGACTTGGGGCATATCCTACAAAAATACACTTCTTAGCCCGCGGTTCAAGTTTACTACTATTATGAACATGAACAAATGTTGTACAACCAAAAACTCTCAGAGGTAGATCTGTAGTTAACCTAGAACTAGGAAAACTTTCTCTGAAAACTTTAAAAGGTGTCCTAAATTCAAGAGGGCGAGATGGCATTCTATTAATAAGGTAAGTGGCAGTCAAGAGAGCCTCTCCCCAAAGGTGTTGTGGAACTTTACTAGTAAACATTAAAGCTCTCGTTACCTCTAGGTGTCTATTCTTTCTTTCGGCGATACCATTTTGTTGAGGTGTATCTGGACAAGAGCTTTGGTGTACTACCCCAGTTTGTCTGAAAAAACTTCCTAATTGTTCATTAAAAAATTCACGGCCATTGTCACTCCGAAAAATCTTGATTTTCTCATTGAACTGTGTTTCCACCATGACATAGAAAGTCTCAAACACATTTTTAACCTCAGATTTGTCCTTCAATAAAAAAACCCAACTCAATCTAGTATGATCGTCAATAAAAGTTACAAACCACAGTTTCCCAAACATTGTTGAAATTCTAGACGGTCCCCAAGCATCACTATGAATCATTGTAAAAGGTTTTGAAGCCTGATATCTTTGAGAAGGAAAAGAAGATCGATGATGCTTAGCCATTTCACAAAATTCACATTGGAATAAGGATGGATTTTTATTTCGAAATAACTGAGGTAACAAATGTCTTAAATAATAAAGACCTCCTGATTCTCTAGCACTGCCAATCATCTTCCCCGAGACCTTTTCCTGAAATTCACACAAATCGGAATAAAAAGTAGCATGATAATTAAGAGAACGGGTTAATTTACTGACAGAAACTAGATTACAAGAGAGCTTTGGAACATGAAGAGTATCATGAAGTACAAGAGATGGTGATAGTTTAATAGTTCCTTTTCCAACAATTGCAGAGAAGGAACCATCAGCTATCTTGATTTTACTGTTCCTACACAAGGAGTGTAAGTAGAGAAAAAACGGAAACTCCCAGTCATGTGGTCACTAGCTCCTGAATCTATGATCCAAGAATCTATTTGGTTGGAATTGACACTAAGAAAAGCAGACGATACAGATGATACAGTACCTGTTTCAGCAAAAGAACAAGAAGGATTAGAAGATTTTGGTGCATTTGCACGAAATTGTGGAGATTGAAGGAGTTTGCGCAGAATTTCCAATTGTTCCCTTGTAAATAGAGACGTTTCTGGAGAAGGCTACTGCCCCTGATCAAAATAAGTTGTTTGGAGGGCCTGACCATTTTGAGATTGAAATCCACGATCATCAACTCCCTTTTTCTTCCAGTTTAGTGGTTTCCATGAATCTTCCAACACGTTTCACGGGTGTGCCAATATTTTTTGCAATGATCACACCATGGCCTTTTCTTTTTGTCCTCTTCATTCTTCACTGTTACAAGAGCTGAAGAGTCTATAACAGGTTTTAGTTCAACATTTAAATCAGGTTTTAACATAACTTTCCTCCCAGTTTCCTCTCTCCTAACTTCAGAAAAAGTTTCACGAAGTGAGGGCAGAGGATTTTTTCCTAGGATTCGCAACCTGACCTCGTCAAACTCTCGGTTTAATCCTGCTAAAAAAAGGTAAACTCTCTCATTTTCTTCCTTTTTTTTGGCTTTCACACTATCCATAGAACACTCCCATTCATCATTGTAACACTGGTCTAACTCCTGCCACAAGGACACCATTTCATTATAATAAGTAGTGACTTCATTCTCACCCTGCTTAGCTTGCCATAGTTTAATATTTAACTCAAAAATTTGAGAGGCATTTTCTAAATCAAAATATGTCTCCCTAACGGCATCCCACACATCCTTAGCAGTGGGCAAAATGAGATAAGATTTACCTATTACTGGTTCCATAGAATTTATTAACCAGGCAATCACGAGCGAATTCTCTGATCTCCAGGAGTTCATCTTTGGGTCTCCAACTCCCGGCATTTTTGTCTCTCCAGTCAGATGTCCCAGCTTTCCACCGCCATCGATTGCAAGCTTTATGGAATGGGCATTCCAGATAGTTCTTCCCATTTAATCGATGAGAAGTTAACTGGAAAGGCATGTGAGAAGCATTGCCTCTGTGTCATCAGATTTTCTGCAGGAGCTTCCAGAGAAGAACTTTTCTCTTCTGTTGATGTTTCAGAAAGATGCTCTCCGTGAAAGGCTGTTTTATCCATATGATATTAGGGAAAAAAGTCCCGCTCTGATACCATGAAAGTTTAGATACTACAAAAGTATAATTTATTCATAGTGTTTGTACATTATTTATAAGAGAACAAGTAAAGACCAAATAAACTAATCAATCCCCAATTCTTAGGAAATCCTTGAATTATGGGATTTCCTCTAAACTATTTTCCTAGAATAATATATTCTAATCCCATATTTACAGGAGGAGATTCTAATCAAATCTGCTAGCTTTATTTGTGGAGCAGATTATAATCAAATCAGCCAGCTCAATGGTGGAGCAGATTATGACTAAATCTACCTACTCATTCAACAGACTATACTTTTTTGTGGAAGATGTCAGGAGACCAATCTGTATTTCTATGTGTCCTAGGCACATTTTAACCTACTCTTATTTCTTTTCTCTTTTTATTTTTTGAATATACTCTTAGTTTTCTTCTTGCCTTTTATTTTTTAATGAGGGGCAAGAGACTGATGACTAAGTTTTTGTAGAAAATGTCAAGAGACCTGATATCCATGTTCCTATAGGCATATATTAACCTACTCTCCTTTTCTTTTTCCCTTTCAAGTTTGTTTTGATAATACTCTTTTTGTTGAAAATGTCAGTGATACAAGTTTAACTGTGAACTAGCTGAGTTGGCAAGTTAGTTAGGTGACGTGGGAATTAGTTAGAAGTAGTTGAAGTTGTTAGACTGTAGCAGGTAGATTTCCAGATTTCAGTTCCTAGTTTCATTTCTATAAATATAGCCATTATGTGTAATTGGATTCATTCATGAAATAATATCTCATTCTCTCTCTTCTACATTCAATTAAGCCTCAATTCTCGGTTATAACCCTGAATCGGCTATCATGTTCTTCGAGTTCCATCTCCTAGATTAACTAACTCCATTACAGATTTCATATTCATATTCCTACTGTCCTAGGCACATTTTAACCTACTCTTCTTTTCTGTCTCTTCATATGCATTAGGGACATAGTAACATACTTAGCATAGCATTAGTTTAGATGGCTACGCCAGTTTTATTAGAAGGGATCTCTTATACGCTTTAAGTGATGGACTGCAGCGGCACATAGGTACGTCGCCTTTTGAGGTTATAGTGAAAGAGAAGATGATGAGCAATATAATGATGTTGATAAAAGAGGTTTTGACAATCTTTAAGAAGAATCGTATGTTGATCCATTTATGTTTTGGTTTTTATTTTGCATGTCCAATGGAGGATTTTTGGCTGTCTACTTTTTAGTTTTTAAATTGAAAGATTTGCTTATGTGTCATTTTTGTTGAGCTCTTTTTTATTTAGTTATTTTACTTATCTGTGCGAGGTTTATTTTGGTACTCTTTTAGAACTGTGTTTCACTTCTGCTTTAAGCAAAGCGGGCCCTTGTCCTTTTTAGCGCTTCTCACTCTCAAAAACACTGGTCTAAGCTAGTTCTTCTCTAACATCAGATATGTTACATACTCTACCCTGGGGATGAATCAGAGGAGGGAAAGATCCTTCGGTTGAAGCAACAATATACCTTATGCTCGGCTTCTCTCCAAGATATTATTTCTCGATTTGAGAGGAGATCAGGTGATCGTATTAAGTGGGAAGAGTTTCCTGAAAAAGTTGCTGTGCAGATGAATGACACTCACCCTACACTATGTATCCCTGAGCTGATGAGAATATTGATAGATCTGAAGGGCTTGAATTGGAATGAAGCTTGGAATATTACTCAAAGGTACTGAAAGTTACAAGCTTTGCATGTGGGAAATTGAGGTTTGTGCTGAATATACTGTACGGAAGCATCATCTGAATTTGTTTAAATACATGACGCAAGTGATACTATAGTATGAGATCTTATTACTAAACTTTAAGTTCCACATCATCCGAATTGGTCTTCGAACATCAAAATGACAGGAGATAACACACTTTTACTTTTAAACATAAAACAATACCTCCAATTTTATTTTCTTATTAGAAACACTGAAATCCTTAATGCTGGAAACTTACCAGAACTGTGGCCTACACAAACCATACTGTTTTGCCTGAGGCACTGGAGAAATGGAGTTATGAATTGATGCAGAAACTGCTTCCCAGACATGTCGAAATCATTGAGGCGATTGACGAGGAGGTGATGGAGCTACAAATTTAACAAATTTATTTGGTTATGCAAGTTAAACTATTTTGACTAATTTCTGCAGTGTGCTATCCTAACAGCTGGTACATGAAATTGTATCAAAATATGGTTCACTGGATCTGAACAAATTGGAGGAAAAGTTGACTACAATGAGAATCTTAGAAAATTTTGATCTTCCCAGTTCTGTTGCTGAATTATTTATTAAGCCTGAAATCTCAGTTGATGATGATACTGAAACAGTAGAAATCCATGACAAAGTTGAAGCTTCCGATAAAGTTGTGACTAATGATGAAGATGACACTGGTAAGAAAACTAGTGTGAAGATAGAAGCAGCTGCAGAAAAAGACATTGACAAGAAATCTCCTGTGAGTGCGGAACCAGCTGTTATACCACCTAAGAAGGTACGCATGGCCAACCTGTGTGTTGTGGGCGGCCATGCTGTTAATGGAGTTGCTGAGATCCATAGTGAAATTGTGAAGGAGGAGGTTTTCAATGACTTCTATGAGGTAAGCATCATTAGTATGAATCTTTTGATATGTATCAGATCAGTGATTTTTGTCAAACTGAGTTTTAATTCATGTATTATCTTACTCTTAACATTTACAGCTCTGGCCGGAAAAGTTCCAAAACAAAACAAATGGAGTGACTCCAAGAAGATGGATTCGTTTCTGCAATCCTCCTCTTAGTGCCATCATAACTAAGTGGACTGGTACAGAGGATTGGGTCCTGAAAACTGAAAAGTTGGCAGAATTGCAGAAGGTATTTCATTTGCCTTTTCTGACTTAGCATGTTTAAGAATATGAAGTGGAAATTTTGCTGTTTGTTGTTAGATAGTTGAAAATGCATTCTCTGTGGCACCTTCCAAAGATTCACCAAATTTATGACACGTAGTGTTTTTGATTTTCGAAAAACATGTGAAGGCTGTGTTCGCGAAGATTAAATCCAAAGGAATTTGAAAATTTGGAGTCACCACCTAAGGAAACAGATCGTATTGTTAAGTGTGCAAGTCACTTGACCAATCCCTTGAAATTCTTTTCAAAACTTGAAGTTGATTTTGAAAGAAACCCATTTGAAGTTTTTTACTCCAAATGGTTGTGAAAAATAGAAATTAGGCAAGGAAATTCCTTTGTTTAAAGAACAGGTGTTAGGCATCCCTAAACCCGTGCATAGGTCGCAGTTTACCCTCCTATTTCAATTGATTTCAAAATTCTGGTCAAAGCTGTCCACAACAAATATCAAGATTTGCACAAGTGCAATAACTAAAGTTAAACTAAATTATAATTGGGGGTTTTAAATTACATAATTTCGGGAGAACAACTGAAGAATAGAAGCTAAATCACACCTTGAACCTGCACTTTTGTCCATTTGATAGTGAAGTTAAAAAATATTACGTATACTCATCATCGCTATTTACAAAGCAGTTCCAATTTCAAACTGAGTGTATTTTCCCAAAAAGGTTACACTTATGTTCTATCTGAACTATGGGTACCACACACAGTTTGCTGATAATGAAGATCTTCAAAATGAGTGGAGGGAAGCAAAAAGGAGCAACAAGATTAAAGTTGTCTCCTTTCTCAAAGAAAATACAGGGTATTCTGTTGTCCCAGATGCAATGTTTGATATTCAGGTGTGTTATTCTCCGTTTTTCAGTTCTGGCCATGAGATTAATTAGCTTTATCTTAGTTATATGAATCATTCTTGTTCTTGGACGAAGTATCGTGCACTTGTCAATTAAAAAACCAATTCTCAGGTAAAACGCATTCACGAGTACAAGCGACAACTGTTAAATATCTTCGGCATCGTTTATCGGTATAAGAAGATGAAAGAAATGACAGCTGCAGAAAGAAAGACTAACTTCGTTCCTCGAGTATGCATATTTGGGGGAAAAGCATTTGCCACATATGTGCAAGCCAAGAGGATTGTAAAATTTATCACAGATGTTGGTGCTACTATAAATCATGATCCAGAAATCGGTGATCTGTTGAAGGTATTAACTTGATTATTTCTCTTGAAAGTTTTTTTCTTTGATTTTGATACAAGCTATTCTTTTCTAGCAGTAAGAGGTCACTTTCTTTTCTTTTCTTTTCTTTTTTCTTTTTTTTTTATCTGTGATATTTCTGCATCTGTTTCATCATGTGATTACTTTTTGCACTTTTAACCTGAAGAGTCCTCTCCTTTATCTCTTGTAGGTAGTTTTTGTGCCAGATTACAATGTCAGTGTTGCTGAATTGCTAATTCCTGCTAGCGATCTATCAGAACATATCAGGTAATTAACTGACTCCCATCTTTCTTTTCAATTGTGCTGCCACTGGTAACAATTGATCCAACAACTCTATACTATGTTAAATTTGTTTGTGGCTTTGTGCGAACATAACTGGACGATTAGCTGCTTAGTTTCTCATCACTAGTATAACTCGGGTGTTGAGAGTGATATCATGCTATAATACTGTTATTATTGTAATATTCATCACATGCATAGTTTATCTATGTATCAAATCGAATGCGTAGTGAAGTGGTGTGACATGATAGTGATCATCTTATTCATTCACACACAAAAAGCAGCACCATTTTATTTGATTGTCCTGGCAGTAAACTGTGTATGTTCTATTTGGAATTTCAATTGTTACAAAATGATCCTACTGTATGTGATAATATAGTAATTTGGGCACCATTAAGATTCCTGTCCTTATGCAGTTATAGCCTCTCTAATATGTCCTGCTTTTGTGTGGACGACATCAGTTTTCCTAACATGTCTGCAGTGGTGAATGCATATGATGTGAAAATTTCAGCTGAATCCTGTTTATACATCGAAGGCTGGGAATAGGGGTAGCACTTGTGGATCTTCATGCTCCTCTTTTATTGATGGCGGTTAATGCTTTTCCCCAATTTTTGACACAAACAGATCAATACTTATATGACCTAGTAACATCAATTTTACGTATCAAAATAAAACTTAAAGGGACCTACTGGGCAGTGGCTAGTCTATTTCATTGGGAAAACTTTGGTAGCAGCCAACTAATGGTTCATGAAAATTGAAGATTTAATGTTCCTTTTTAGAGAAAAAAAAGGATGATTTTATGTTGTCACTTAATGATACTTAAAGGGGGCAACTACTAGTGGAAAATGTTTATCCAAGCCAATTCATTTCTCAGTAATGTGATAACAGCACATAAAAATCTAATATTTCCATTAATCTTGTTGGTGTGTGTTTTTAGCTTTATGTAGAGATTTATATGTATATTTGACTCTCTTTCTTCCTATCCCCAGTACGGCTGGAATGGAGGCCAGTGGAACCAGTAATATGAAGTTTGCAATGAATGGTTGTATCCAAATTGGTACATTGGATGGCGCTAATGTTGAAATAAGGGAAGAGGTTGGAGAAGAAAACTTCTTTCTCTTTGGTGCTCAAGCTCATGAAATTGCAGGGCTTAGAAAAGAAAGAGCTGACGGAAAGGTAAAGCTCACCCCTCTTTTGAGTGACATGTTGATCAATGTTCTTTTTTCTTGGTTAATTGGTCAAATTTCGTCTTTTATGTCCTTACCAGTAACCACCCCTAAAGTTTCTTCTTAGATGCATTTGAATGGTCACCTTGCTCAGTTATTGAACGAAAATCTTATTTCCTCTCTTTTGTAGTTTGTACCTGATGAACGTTTTGAGGAGGTGAAGGAATTTGTTAGAAGCGGTGCTTTTGGCTCTTATAACTATGATGACCTAATTGGATCGTTGGAAGGAAATGAAGGTTTTGGCCGTGCTGACTATTTCCTTGTGGGCAAGGACTTCCCCAGTTACATAGAATGCCAAGAAAAAGTTGATGAGGCATATCGCGACCAGAAAGTAAGTCCAGTTTGTTGCAATTCGTTGTGGATATTTTGTTTGGTTTCTCATGTTTTGTGTATGCTATTGACTTTAATCATTAAAATATTTTTAAAAATGACTTGTGTTTATCACTTGGTCAGAGGTGGACAAAGATGTCAATCTTGAATACAGCGGGATCGTACAAGTTCAGCAGTGACAGAACAATCCATGAATATGCCAAAGACATTTGGAACATTGAAGCTGTGGAAATAGCATAAGAGGGGGAAGTGAATGAAAAATAACAAAGGCACAGTGAGTAGTTTCACTGAGTTGTTTCTCTTTTTATCATGTGATGAAGGTATATAATGTATGTGTAAGAGGATGATGTTATTACCACATAATAAGAGATGAAGAGTCTCATTTTCTGCTTCTCCTTGATTTAATGTTTTGGTGACATTAAATTATATCATGAAACAAGACTTATACTGCCTCATCCATCAAAATGGATGATTCCTAAAATTGGAGGGGAAAAGAAAGCAGTACAAACATTTGTGGCATAGTGCCGATAGAATCGTCCAACCATAAACGGATTGGATAATTAATTTATTTATTTATGTTGGATCAAATATGGATCCATCCATATTATTTCCCATAACATATGGACAACCTACATTAAACTTGCTATCACGAGCCAAATTCAAGTAAAATATACTTCAAATAAAATTATGAACAATTTTTGTCATTTGTAAAACTTAAAAACAAAATAGCAATATAAAGATGGAAATAACAAGAATATAAATTAACTTTCTTTCTTTCTTTCAAGTGTATTCAATATCATTCTTAGTATTACTATTTATAGGATTACATTAAGGATGTCATAAACATGACGTTAAACCTTGAAATACGAGGAAATAAACCCTAGGAGTTATGATCATCCATTTGAATATATTATCAACAACATTACTACCAATATCAACCTTGGAGTTATGGTTATCCATTTGACCACTATCAACAACACTACTACGGAAATTAACCTAGGTGTTATGGTCATCAGTTTAACCACCAAATTATTCACAACAGTTAAAACACTTTTTTAAAGCACATGAGAATAGTTGTATTAACTGAATTAGCTTGTGAGATGCATACGAGCCATTTAAGTTGATCCAATGTTTTATCTGTTACTGTGCTAAGCACCCATCATTATAAGTAGGATTTTGCTCAATTTTTTCTTCTTTTTCTTTTAACATAAAAGAGTAAGTGCGAGGCTATTTGATTTTGTAATTTTTCTGGTAAATATTCAAATACCAAAAAGTACAACAACAAATAGTAGACAATGACTCTGTTCTGTGTCTACAAGGGACAACAAATAGTAAAGAATGAATCTCAACTAAGCTGACTATCTGATTACTAGTAAGAAAAGTAGGGGTTTCAAACAACAGCAGGCATGTCCTTTAGCCAGGCATCCAGGGGCTTACCAATTGCATAGACAATAAATCCAATCTCTCTAAGCTTGTCCGCGTCAACAACATTCCTACCATCAAATATGAAAGCAGGTTTCTGCATGTTATCGTATATCTTCTTGTAATCAAGACTCTTGAATTCATCCCACTCTGTAAGAATGCAAACAGCATGAGCATCCTTTGTCGCGGTGTAGGCATCCCACACGACTGAAACTTGTTTCACACCAGTCGGACTCATTGGCTGGAGGTGAAGGGGATGATCCCAATCAAACTTGTTCATTGCAAGGTCCCTTTGGATTTGGTCCTCGTTAACCTGAGGGTCATATATGCTCAGCTTAGCCTTGTCTACCAATAGTCCCTTGCAAACATCAATTGCAGGGGTCTCCCGAGTATCACCAGTATCCTTCTTGAAAGCAAAACCTAGAATTGCCACTTTCTTGCCTGATACTGTGTTGAACATGGAGGCAACAACACGATTGACAAAACGAATCTTCTGATAGTCATTGATCTTGATTACCTGTTTCCAGTATTCAGACACCTCTGGAAGACCATTGCATTCGCATATGTAAACCAGATTCAGAATGTCCTTCTGGAAGCAAGAGCCACCAAATCCAACACTAGCATTAAGAAACTTGGGGCGAATCCTCGAGTCCTTACCAACAGCATATGACACCTCTGAAACATTTGCTCCAGTAGCCTCGCAGAGAGCTGACATGGCATTCACAGAAGAGATTCTTTGGGCCAAGAATGCATTGGCAGCCAGTTTTGAGAGCTCAGCAGACCACAAATTGGTTGTGATGATGCAATCTTCAGGAACCCATTGAGCATAAACATCCTTCAATGCTTGGATAGCCTTCTGGCCTCCTGGAGTTTCGCGTCCTCCAATTAAGACTCTGTCAGGCTTAAAAAGGTCTTCGATTGCAGTCCCCTCTGCAAGAAACTCAGGGTTTGAGAGGATTTGGAAGTTAATTCCATTGTTGCTGTTGTGGGTCAAAATCCTCTCAATTGCCTCAGCAGTTTTGACTGGAACAGTTGATTTCTCAACCACAATTTTGTCAGATTTTGAGACATCAGCAATCATTCGAGCTGCACTCTCCCAGTAAGTGAGATCAGCAGCCTTGCCTGCTCCGAGGCCTCTAGTCTTTGTAGGAGTGTTAACAGAAACAAAAACTATATCAGCCTCACACACATGTTTCTCCACATCTGTGCTAAAGAAGAGATTCCTGCCTCGGCATTCCTTCACTATATCCCAAAGGCCTGGCTCATAGATAGGGAGATGGTCACTGTTCCAGGCCGTGATGCGAGGCACTGAAATATCTACAACAGCTACTTCAACAGAGGGGCATTTCAGTGCTATGACAGCCATGGTGGGACCACCTACATATCCAGCTCCTATACAGCAAATCTTAACCATTTTCCTTTTTTCTAAATTCTGCAATAGGAAAAAGTTCAATTACATTTTCTAGAATGGGAGAAAGAGGAAATTTAGACTAGTACTGTAACATTATCATATGGCTTCAGTAAACAAAATATATTGCATCACTTGCATATATATGACGCCACAAATTCAATTTGTTTAGCTTACTTTTCATTTTGATTCTAACATGACATATTTAAGATTAAAAAACATTTTGGTACATTCTACATATTAAACCACATGATTCAATGTCAAATCAAATCAAACAAAGTAGAATATATGGATACCGGAATTTTGAGTGATTGTGAAAATTGGCACAGAAAGAAGAAGAAAACAATTTTCTTAGTACTGATCCAAAATCAACAAGGGAGATTCACACAACACTGCATTCTGCTGGGTAGTGGGAACCTAAGATTAATAAGGAAGACCAATCAGACATTTGCATCATCTAATCAGATACCTAAAAAGTACACATAATTAATTAACCTTAGAAATTTCAACTTCCCACTTATCTAACTAGACAATGAAAAAATTAGACACTTCCATTATCAAATTGTAGTTTACTATAATTTTCAATGATCAATCATTTTGTCAAAAAATACCCCCATCACCTTCCTTCTTGTCTTAGCACCAAGTATAATTTAATATAAAATAGCAGAAAGTCTGACCCTTTTTTGATGTTGGAAATGGTAATGTGAATGAAAAAAAATGAAATTTAGTTTTACATAAAACAGGAACAAGTGAAGTGATGTGAATTTGCTTAATCGTAAAAATGGGAAAAGAGAGGTGTCCCCTTAAATGTGTGTCTACGTTACGCACGCTACGCCTTGCCCTTGCAACATCTTACATTTGACTACTCTTTTAACCCGGAATCATCTATACATATAAAGTTGGATAATAAAAGTCCGACATGACATCTTTTTTGTCCAGAATTGTTTTTGTCAATTTTTTGGACTTTTTCTTTAATTTGTTCTTTTTAAAAAAAATCAGAAAATAGGTACACTTAAATTTTCTCTTTCCTAATTATTACTACACTATTTATATCTTCCTAACTTTTCTCTTTTTACTTCTTTATTTTTCATATATTATTTCCAAAATAATTGTGCTTTAAAAAAAATTCAGAAAATACCTACACTTAACTTTTCTCTTTCCTCATTAATATTATACTTTCAGAAAATTCCTACACTTACCTTTTCTCTTTCCTCATTAATATTAATAGGAGTGTTCATGGTTCGGTTATTAGTTAAAATCAAAACCAAACCAATTTAAATTGATTTTTAAATTTCTAAAATCAAACCAAACCAAATCAAAAAAATAATCGTCGGTTTGGTTCGATTTGGTTAGGTTTTTATCGGGTTTTTTCGATTCGAAAGTAATAAGTTTGTTGAGGCCATATGCATCGATAGACACAAACACTTAGTACATGAATAATTCACTAATAAGCTATTACATGAACAAAGTGTTCATTCAATGTACCAAGTTTCATAAATTAAAAAAACACATTGTCAATAACATAAAGTTGGTTCAATATTCTGGAGATCTCAACATCTTATCAATAGAATTTTCAATAAAATTACACCTTAAAATATTGAGAAATTACTTCTAAAAAAAACAATATTTCATAGTTAAAACTAATCAATTACCATCTTCTTTAGCTTGAGTTTTAAATTATTCAATATTGCGTTAGAAAATTTTATAAAGAACATAGAAAGTGTGATCTTTAAAATAATGAATATTGAGGGATTTAGACTTAAAGTTATAATAGTTGGGCTAAAATTTAAGTGTTGAGCTTCAGAAAATAGTAAAATTAAAGACTTAAGTTAATTAAAATTTATCAAAATACTTATATTTTATTTATAAATAATTATAAAATTTATATATTTAACTTCTCGGTTCATTTTGGTTATTTTTGCGGTTAATTTTTAGTAAAACCAAAACCAAACCAAATAATATCGGTTTTTCAAAATTTAAAACCAAACCTAACCAAATAAAACCAAATATCGGTTTTTTTAATCGGTTTGGTTCGGATTGCGGTTCGGTTTGATTTTATAACCATAACCATGAACAACCCTAAATATTAGTACTATTTATATCTTTTCAAGAATTCCTTCTTTTGTCTTCTTTACTTAATTTAAAACATTTACAAATATAACTGTGATTAAAATATTACAAATGTATTTGTTATTTATATATACAAAAATAAATAGTAGTATCAGATATAGGCAAAGTTCTATTTATCTCTTTTTTCTCCTTTTTTAATTTTCTTTTCTAATTTTTCTCCATTAATTTATTTAAAAATCTCATCTTTATAACTCACACCTCTACATATTTATAAATAATACTCTTAATTATATTAATAAAATACTCATAACTATCTAATCTTCAATATTTATAACTTTCATTATTTAATTTTGCATATGTTAAAAGATGGAGACAAATTTAATTACTTTTTTTTTATAACTAAAAAATATTTATTCAATTCAATCAATTTTTCACTACCCACTATAGTTGCCTTCTTTATTAAAGATTTTAATGTATATTTATGTATTCATCCACCTTTAATTTATATAATTCTTAATTAATTTTATTAATGTGGAGTAATAATATATTAAAAGATGAAAGATGAAAAGATAAAAATTAACCTATATATATCTTTCACAATCAAACTATGCATATATGAATCAATCATTTTAGTTTAGATGTTCCTGGGAAATGCTCCTACAAAATTATCAATGTATTTTAATGTTTTTAATAGTAGTAGTTCATCAACTGAGATGATGTATTGATGAATATTTATCTTAATTATGCTTACTTATATGTGTTTAAATAATAAGATTTCTCATATTTATAGATATAAAGTTGAATAATAAAAGAATGACGTGATATCTCTCTTTGTCAGAATTGTCATTTATCATTTTTGTCAATTATTTAGAATTAGTATACTCATCCGCGCTTCGCGCAGAATTAAATATATTTTTTGGATAATTTATATCTTAATTGACTATTTTAAAAAAAAAAAAATACAAATCGAGTCACAGTCTTAATATTGTCTGTTCAAAAAATTGTTAGAAATATATTTTCAAACTGTAATTTTCACTTAATATTGTCGATAAAAATAACATAAAATGTTAATCTGAAAAATTTCAGTAAGGTGACTATCGTAGTTTCTTATTATATTCAATGAATTTTATAATAATATTATTAGCTCAACAAAAGTAACATTAAGTTGGATTCATTATAAATTACATGACTTTGTGTATGTATAAATCACTAAATCTGTAATACAAATAATTTAAAATATATTTGTGATGCATAAAAGTAAGAAAAATACTTGAATTATGTTTCAACATAAGTATACATTAGGAAATAAATATCTTAAGTTCAACATCTTAAGAAAAATAAATTAAGTTGATTATATAACATTATATCGGAGATCATACTTTGCAAAGAAAATAAAAGAATTTAAAAACATAACATAAAAAATAAAATGTATATTTATAAGAAATCATAATGTCATTAGTATACGTAATTTGTTGTCTTACTTATCTTTTCAATTATATAAAGATTATCATAGAGTGACAAAATATTAAATTTTTAAGAATACATTAAATGTCAAGTTATAGAAAAGTATGCCAAGAGTTGAATTAATATTTGTCCCTAACAGATGTAGAGCAGTGGAAGAGTTTATAATGTTAAGCTAATAAGTATTGTAGTCATCACTAAAAACAAATTAATGTATGATAATAATATAACTATTCAAAAGATAACTCCTTCTTAAATGTGAAAAATTTAAGATAAATTATTTTTGCTTTAAATAATTATAAGTTAAATACACATTATTCACATATGCACATTTATTATAATAAAACTATATAAATTTTATATATATATATACATCTTATTTATAATATCATAAAGAAAAATATTTTATATATCCGATCATACTAATAGATATGTTATTGGGAGAATTAAATGAAGGAATTTAAAGTTTTTTATAATAATTAAGAGTAGTTAAGAAGTAGTATTTTTTTAGTTTTAATATAATTAATGTGATAAAGAGGGGAAACAATTTGACTTTTGAGCTTTTATAATATGAAACTGAGAATTTTTTCTTCATTCTTTTCATTAGATAATTTGACTATTAATTAAAAGTTTTAAAAAATACTAAAAGATGATTTATTTATTCTATGACTGTTTTTAATATGATAAATCATAATATATATTTTTAAGGGCAACAATCATGATGGATAATATTATATCTTTCAACCGTGACAGAAATTTAAAATATTAATTAGAAATTGATAAATATATATCCACAAAAATAAAACTGTATAACTTTTCATCTTCATTCATTCACATAAGAAGAAGAAGAGGAGGAGGAGGAGAAATTAAATGAGTAAAAAAATGCTAATTGAGCTTTCTTATATGTTGGTTAGTATAGTTTCATAATTTCATAAGGAAATTATATATCTAATAATTAAAAAAATAGAATAATATTAATTGAAATCAAAATAATACATGAATGAATCTTCAAAATATTTAGAAAGCATTCAAACTTTTATACTAATATGACCATCTCTTGATGAAATCTTTCAAGGTCATTAAATTTTCTTCTTCATTTTGACGAACTTGTATCAAACTAATGTGAACATATATGTGATGAATCTTGAAAAAATTATCTATGATCTCTATGATGAATTTTTAATAAATATATCTATGATCTTTATCAAAATGAAGACAATATTGTGATATTATTAAGTACATGATTGATGAAAAAGATGAAGAAAACAAAGTTTAAAAAAGAGGGAAAAACTATACTAATAAAAAGAAAGAAAGAGAAAATGAAAATGAACATTCAACATCTCCATAGATAATTGTTATTTATAGATTATGTAAGTCATAAGAATAGTTAGAAAGAATTTGAAGAGACATGTTATTTAAGTAGAGAATGCAAATAGATGGAGGTTTCTTTTTTTGTAACTTATTAGATATAATTAGAATAGTAAATATGATTGAATTTTTTAATTAATAAAAAAAAGGAAAAAGGGTCAAAAATACCCTTAACGTATTGGAAATGGCTCAAAAATGCCCTTCTTTCATCTATTGGATTAACAATGCCCTTCCATCCACCTATTTGAATAAAAAATGCCCTTAAGGTTAAATTTAAGTCTAAAGTTACCCTTCCTTTTAACAGAAGTTAATGTGGCATAAATAAATTATTTAATTAAATATGTGGCATTATTTTTATTGGTCCACCTATAATTAAGTTTCGGTACACTAACAATTTGGGAGTGGATTTCATGAGAGGACCATTGACTTGCATTATATGTGTAATTGCTTGTATTATTGATAATGTGGAATTGGGCATGTTTCCTGAATGATTGGTGAATTGTACATTATGTTCTTATAGGTGGGGGTTGCGATGTTGTAAGTTAATTGGAGATACCTGGTTGTGTAATAAATTGTGGATGGTAGAGTCTCAATCCGGTTGTAGTATGGTAAAGGGGAACTAAGGGACCCGGTGCTATCTTTGTTGCTTATAATGAGATCATGGATATTATTGTTGAGGTTAGGGGATGGTTTCATGAAACGGATAGTAAGCCTCAATAGGCATAGTGTGGGGTCATAAGTTGAGTAGAGATGAGGAAAACGTAAGGGTGTATCGTGAGTGATTGACTGGGTTGGTAGTGGTATATCCGAAACTTCCTTAAGGAATTGATTGATTGGGTGAAATCACGAATGAAGTAAGTAAGGGGTTAGAGGCAAGTCATGAACTAGTGTTCTTAATATCCGTAAGGGTAAGTGCAATCAAAATATAATGGTGGATGAGCGATTAGTCTTATTGCATGTTTCGCCAGTTGATTTCTTATATTATGCGGTGGGTATTTGGGTTGACCGATGATGCCTACCAGTACGTGTGGTTGTACTGATACTACTCTTGCTGCCTTTTTGGGCATAGTCATGGTTGTAGGGTCAGTGATGTTTCATAGGCGAAGGCGACGACAAATCTCCAGCAGCTTTTATCTTTCCTTCTGCATGGTGACAGTTATGTCTTTTCATTATCATGTTTCACATTGTATTCTTAGTAGCTCTTGTACTTGTTTATACTAATCCCTGGAGAGTTAATTGCTTTACAAGTCTTAATCGAAATTGTATTTAAAAACTCTTGTTTATAAATTAAATGAGTCCTTTTTATTGGTTACTTTTCCAAATTTTCCGCATATTTAAAAACATTGGGATATGAGGGTTCCCCTACTTAAGTGGTAGAGTAGGTGCCCACACGACACGATGGGTTAGGTCGTAACAGTTTAGAGGTATTTTGGGCCCTTTTCCATACTATTTATATATTTCCAAGATTCCTTATTTTGCCTTCATTATTTGTTATATTTCACAATTAGTTTATTTAAAATCTCATTTTTATAATTCACACCTCCACATATTTGCAAATGATACTCTTAATTATATTAACAAAATACTCATAACTATCTAATCTTCCATATTTATAAGTTTCATTATTTAATTTTGCATACATTCAAAGATGAGAGAAAAATTATTTACTTATTTTATTTTTTATAATTTAAAAAATATATATTCAATTCAATCAACTTTTCACCTCTCACTATAATTGTCTTGTTTATTCGATTTTTTAATATATATATTCATGTATTTATCCACCTTCAATTTTTATAATTCCTAATTGATTTTATTAATGTGGAGTAGTATTATATTAAAAGATGCAAGATAAAAAGATAAAATTAACCTTTGCAGAGAGAAATGGCACGGGCTCAACAGTTTACATTTTAATGTAGTGGATGTTTTGTGGTAAATTTATAGAAAGGAAAACATAAAGCGACAACTACATACATTGAAAAAATTACTCAAATACACGTCTTATGTTTCCCTTATTTCCAATATCCTTTTCTATTTCTAAAAACCTCTAAAATCCCTTATTTCTTTAATGTATCCGAGCTACATATTAATATATCCGAGCCAGTATTTAATGTATCTGAGCTACATATTATGTATCCAGTTTATTTATAATGTATCCCAACTAGTTTTTAATATATCCGAGCTACATATTATGTATCCGATTTGTGTTATAATGTATCCGATTTGTGTTACTTTTTAAGAGATTAATGTAATTACAAACTAAAGAGGGATATATTGTAATTTCATATTAAAACTATGTGATTCCTAAAATTTATCCTTAATATAAACGTATAAGTTGAAAAAGGAGAATGGGTTGATAAGTAATAAGAGACATTCACATATCCAAAACAAAATTACCTAATGAAACGAACTTATTCAACACAAGCAGTTGATTGTTTCATCTTTTAAACAAAAGACAGAAATTGATAAGTGAAAGCAGCACATAACAGTAGTACATATTCTATCAGATTTTGATGTTTCATATTCCATCCTTAAAGTAATACTCTCTCTGTGTTTAATTACTTGTCTATTTTTAAATTGATACACTTATTAAGAAAACAATTATAGACATAGTGAGTTTACCATTTTACCTTTATTAATTATGAAGTAGATGAATTAAAAACTTACTATTTTCAAAAAGTTCTACATTTTTCAAAATAATTAGTTGAGGGTATAAAAGAATTTTTTTTTGTCCTTTCTTGATTTATCAAAATGGACAAGCAATTAGGGATAATTAGAAAATTAAAAATGGACAAATAATTAGGGACACAGGGAGCTTTTAAACCCAAAAAGTTTCCTTGATTTTCATGGAAATAGAGACTTTACATACATTACTTCACTCATCATCTTATAATTGTTTGGGTCCATTTAATATTTGAAATAAATGGAGAGAAAGAGTAGAGTACCCAATCACATCTATACTTTAAATGATTCCAATTTCCTTGATTTCACTTGAGAAAAGTCACTTATCTATTACTTTTGATGATGTTTCTGCCTAGACATATATACTTAAGCAAAGATTTATTCCGGAATCATTCTTACATCTCTGAAGATGTTTAATAATCTATGAAGAAAAAATGACAACACATGCAAGCAAAAGAAGACATTGATTAAAAAAGAAATACAATTAACAAACTAATCTCTCCTTGAAGAATCCACCCATTCTAGCCTTATTTTCACAAAAGCAACATCAAAACTATTTCCAACTTTTTTCGAATCTGAAATGTGTTTGAAGCACGAAAAAGTATTCCAATATACAATAAAATTAAAAAGAATCGGTCTCCTAAATATAATTAGGCCTACTAACTTCAAAGCTAAAACTCTGTTGTCAAATACTATTAAATAAATCACTCACTTGAAGGTTAGTGTAATACTAACGAACCAGTGAGTTTTATAACTAAAGCATAGACTGGAACATTCAAAAAACTAAAATACAGGCTCATACATACAAAATTTGCTTATCAAGAGTAACCAGGCGGAGCTAGAAAGGGTTCATGGGGTTTATCTAAACCCCTTCAATAGGAAATTATACCATTTAATTATACATGGTTGAAGTTTTTTTTTTTTTAATGTATATATAGTAGATATTGAACCATTTTCCTTTCACATTTTATAAATCGAACCCTTTAGTAAAAACTTTAGCTCTGACACTGACCACTACTTTCATAAATTGAAGATACCTCACTTAAGTATTTAAAGAGTTTGCCAAATATATTTGGTTGGCTAGTGACACCACAAATTTTATCCTTCAAAGAATTGTCTTAGAGGCATTAATGGACGTAAAGATATTACACCACACTCTTGTCTTCCTCTTCTTAGCATTTCTAAAATTCTCAAAAATCAATAAAACACGTGGAAAGTGCCTCTCCTACTCCTTCAACATCTTTTTCGATCAAGACCTTTATACAATGTTAATTTACTCCATATATCCACATTCATTTCTGTCTACCATCCTTACAGTCATTAGAGGCTTGGCTAATAAAAGCTTAATCATCGTCTTTTTAGGCTTTCTTTTCTGACTGTTGAGGGCTATCCAAACAATATGCAAAATCCATTTATGTTATGTTTTTAATAAAATCGTGAATTTTTATTTAAGTGTATAACCGTCCTGAATAAGTGAGATGGTCTTTTTAATTTATGAAAAAAACCATAAACATAACCTAGGCCCACTTCTAGTAACTAGAAAACTACTTTGGGTCTTTGCTCTTTAATTAACCTTTACTTAATTAAGTTTAAAATTAAAAGATAATGTAATAAATACTCTATCAAACAATACAACAAAACTTATGCAAACACTCCTATTAAATGTTTAAGATCAAATAATACGGCAACAAGGTTCTACCTATTTGTCTTCTTGATGAAGAATTAAAGTGCTTCTTCAAGAACATATTTGCGAAAGAAATATTTAAATAGTAGTATATTTTCAGGTGATATTTTAAAAGTAAAAAAAATATGAAAATTAACCGAATCATACTGATACCGATATCGAAGAGAAACCGATATGATGGTTTAAAAAAATCTAATCTTTGTTATATATTATAAAATAATCAAAAAATTAGAATACCATAATTTAAAAAAAAAAAAACAATCGAACCGTACATTGACACACCTAGACTGTTGTGTCAATAATCTTAACCGCTCTGAGGAGATTCAGTGGCACATTTGAGAAGCCTTAAAACTTCATGAGATTCAAGATCATGAATCTCATTGATTATAACTTAAAAACAGACTAATATATCAAATCTCATTTCACAAGGTAACTGAATAAAGTGCATTAGGAAAACACAACATACAACTCTTTCTCTAATACCTGAAGTAATCAAATTAAACTTCTAGTTTTTCGAATGAGAAGTTGCATCACTCTTAATTCGACCAAAAGAAATCAGATCTATTGAAACTTATCCTCTTACCAACCTGAATTAAGTCTACTTTTTCCTGTAAAACCATTATTTAACAACATTTTTTCAATACGATTAGTCATCATCAACTCCATAAACAACCAATTATTTTAGCAACAATTTAGCTTATCATCTTAATAGTGAGTATGAAAACATTTTGTCTCGTGTTATATTGTATGTGAGCTAATATCAAGATACAACAAAATGTCAAGCCAAAAAATTGTAGTCCTCAAAAAATACCTATAATATAATGTAGGCATACTAGGCCTGGCAGGGGGACCGGGTCGGCCCACCCCGGCCCGCGACCGGTTCGAGAACCGTCTTGCCGGACCCAGTCCCGTCGATTCACGCGGGATGGGGGGGATCACGGGTTAGGTGACCGGAACCGGTCCGGTTCACCCTTTGGTCTCGGTCGACCTTGCCCGGTCCCCGCCCGGCTGAACCGGCCGGTTCCGCGGAATCCCCTTTTTATTTTTATTTTTTATTTTTTTATTTTTTTTGTATTGTATCCGTTGCCAACCGTTGGGGCAACGGCTAGTGGGGGGGGGGGGGGGGGGGGGGGGGGGGGGGGGGGGGGGGGGGGGGGGGGGGGGGGGGGGGGGGGGGGGGGGGGGGGGGGGGGGGGGGGGGGGGGGGGGGGGGGGGGGGGGGGGGGGGGGGGGGGGGGGGG
>JAJOOS010022365.1:0-20698 GCA_029582725.1 Solanum chiquidenum | reverse complement strand
TGTGAGATTTGTATAATCATGATGCTTATGTACATGCTTTGTGAATATATTGAAAGTAATGTGATCATGACTATAATGTAATGGTGTGGTTGTTGAAAGGCTATTCTCACATACACACACTAATGAATGAATAATGAATGATTGAAGTTTCTATGATTATGTTAATGATGAGTGTTGATTGAAAGGCTATTCTCAATTATACTCTAATGAATGATAATGACATGTTGTGAAAGGTCTTTCTAGATATATGGGGATTATTAGTTGAAAGCCTATTCTCATCTTTGAATCTATGAGCTATCTTAATGAATGAATGTTGGGATTGAGATGGATGCTCATCTGTGAGTTGAGGTGGGGTATCTAGTAACAATCTCTATATCCCATTTTAATGAACTAAAGTAATGAATGTTAAGTACTCCATGGGGAATAATGCTAAGCACCGAGTGAATATGGATTGAGATGGATGCTCATCCGTGATTTGAGGTGGGGTATCTAGTAGCAATCTCTTGATATGGATGCTCATCCGTGAGTTGAGGTGGGGTATCTAGTAGCAATCTCCCTATCCCATATCTATGTGCCCACATAAGTTATTAGCTAGTGGATCCACCTAAGCTAAATTAACGATCCTACCTTAGGCAAGTAGGAATCCCTTATTCAGTGTGGGTAACACCGGAATTCCATGATTTGCTCACATGGACTATGTCGGTTAAGGCTTACCCCCACAATGAATGATAATGAGCTATGGCTTCTTAAGAATGCACTTTTTAGTGTGGGTGGGGGTATGCGACTTCATCCATGCATTGCACAAGTAGGATTTGAGAGTAGTCATGGTATGTTCCTTTATGTTATAATTATTTATGAGATGAAATATGCTTATGATGATGATACTAAGTATGTTGATATGAAGGCTACATGTGATGAAGTATGCTTAATGTGGATTGCTGCTATGAGTTACTTTCCTTGATATGACTTGTTAAATGTGAATGTTCCTTGTTTATGAGTATGAACTACAGATGACATCAAAGAATGGTAAGTATGATAATGGTGGCCCAAAAGTGGTACTTAGTATGAGTGGTGTTATGGGATGCCATTCGTACATTGCACAAGTATAACTTAGGATTATTTATGAGATTGTTCTATATGATATGATGATGTAAGTATTGACTATGATGGTATGAACTATGAACTATGACTACTCAAAAAGCTTTACTTAGTATAGATGGGTGTATGGGACTTCATCTATGCATTGCACAAGTAGACTTCGAGGGTGGTTATGGTATGTTTTATTATGCTATGATGAGCTATATGTTGAATACGCTTATGTCTTATGTTTTCACACTAATGTTCATAATGATTCTCAAACATGGCATATAGCATGGTTTTCAATAAAAATGTCATTTTTAGCATGTTTTAAAATTTTTTATGCATGAATATCATACTTAGTGCATTTTTGTGCTAACCCATATTTCTTTTACATTTTTCACAAAGTGTAGGGTTTGGTGATATTGGCTTCCTTCCTCGTGGATAGGTTCATGGTAGATCAAGAAGAGAAGATATGGTGAGTCCTCATAGTATCCGAGGGCTTGACCATCATGTCCTTTACATTTCAGTCTTTTATGTTTAGAGCTTTTGTATGGGCTGCATCCCAAAGTTTTAGTCTTATGGTTGTAGATGGTTTGAGACAAAGTATAGACTTCCGCTCATGTTTATAAAAGACTTCAATTGTAAAAGAAAATGTTTTAAATTCCGTACCATTTTCTTATGTCTTATGTTATGATTGTTATGAGGCTGTAATAGGCTCTTCGCAGTCTTGTATGCCGTGCCACATCCGGGGTGTAGGCTCTAGTCATGACATGTTTATTAGAAATGGTGAGTTTCATGCATAATGGGTTATTAGATATAGTTACTACTTCCTTGTGTTGCATTGATTGTGTTTGAGATGGAGTGAAAGTTTCCTCCTTTGAATTTTTGCATTATTTTGATGTTGCATGCATGATGGGCTGCTAGTTTGAGTCTTTAATTCCGTAAGATGTCTAGATCATCATTCGAGGATGAATGTTTCCAAAGGGGAGATATTGTTACACTACGGAAACTAGTAGGCTAAACTAGACCTTGACGTGAGGGTTAGAGTCATAAATAACCCCCGGTACTCAATATATAAGTTTTCGGGTTAGAATGTCAAGGTACAAATCCACAAGGACCAACCATGGGTCCTTGAGGAGGACTCTTAAAAACTACCCTAGAAGCTGCCTGAGCAGTCACCCACGGAGGGGACCCATACCTTGTGGGCCAGGCCACGCCTCATTGGGGAGGGGCGTAGGTCAAGCCTACAAAACAGGATCTCTGAACCCCGACCCACGCTTCACCAGCACGAGCTATGGGTCTAACCACGTTCTGTCTGTGAGGGGTCGTGGGTGAGGCCTGAAACTGCCTTTTGGCAGTTAAGTGTAGGGGCATTTTGGGGTTTTCCAGTTTTAGTTAATATTAATTGACGTCGTTTTACACTAAATTAGACTAACTATATAATGATTTTAGACCCCCAAATTTAGTCATCTTCCTCATTATTCCAAAATCCCAAATCAAAACCAATTTTTCCCCAAATATTCTCTCTCTAGAACTTCAAGGAAGAAGAAGAAGGAAGTTGGAGCTAGGGTTGAAGGATCAAGGTTTTCTTGTCAAATTCATTGGATTTCATAGCTAAGGTATGGTAGCTCTTCATCCATGGAGCCCCTTCAAAAACCCCAATTTCAAAGCTAGAAATCCCAAAAGTTAGTGTTTGACTTCAATCTCATGGATTCCTTTCAAATTAGTTTTTAATTATTGCATTATATTTTATTATAGATATATTGATGATTTTATATGGTTTTATGGTGAATTCCCCAAAAATATGTGAATTCCCCTATTTTCTCAATTTCAATCTCAAAGTGTGGGAATTGATTGATGCAAGTATAATATGATAGAATTATGCATGTAGTAATTGAACTACTTGAATTATATTATCATCCATGTATAATGTACTAATTCTAGATGTGTTGATGGAATATGACCTATGGTCCTTGAAGGGCAAAGTATGAGAATTGAGTATGATTATGAGATTTATGTATATGCTTTATGAACACTTTCAGAGTAAAGTGATTATGATTATGATCTTGTTGTGTGTTTTTGAAAGGTTATTCTCATTTACACACCTATGTATGAATATGATATGATGTGAAAGTTTTTCTCACAATATAATGATTCTAAGGTTGAAAGGCTATTCTCACCTATTGAATCTATGAGCTATCTTATGAATTATGTTGGATTGAGTGTCAAGACATTCTTCCATGAATATGAACTTAAGTAAAGACTTAATATGTACTCCGTGTGAATTAATGCTTAGCACAGAGTGGATATTGTATATGAGATGGAAGCTTTTACACAAGTTGCGTCCGGCTTCCAAGGAAAGCTTTTACACTAGTTGAGTCCGGCTTTCCAAATAGGTTCCTTCTACCTTAGTTAAATTCCGCTTCACAAAATATGTATCTCATGAGATGGAAACCTTCTACCTTAGTTGATTTCGGGTTTCTAGTAGCAATCTCCTTATCCCATCAACTATGTGCCCTCATAGGTTATTAGCTAGTGGATCCACCTAAGCTAAAATTACCGGTTCTACCTTAGGCAAGTAGACCAACCCTTTTTGGTGTGGGAATCACCGGATTCCATGTTAATCTCACATGGCCTATGTCGGTTAAGGCTAATTTCCCACGACAACATTATGAACAAGAATATGAATTATGAAATATGGTTAGTCAAGAAGCTTTACTTAGCATGGGTAGGATTATGAGATCTTATTCATGCATTTCACAAGTGTTCTTTGAGGGTACTTATGGTATGTTTTCATTATGTTATGATGATCTATATGTTGAATATGCTTATGATTTATGCTTTTGCACTAATCTTCATGATGATCATTAAACTTGGTAAAGTTCATGCTTTTTAACTACAAAGTCCTTTTTAGCATGTTTTCAAGGTTTTTATGCATGGCTATCTTACTTAGTGCATATTTGTACTAACCCATATTTTTCCTATACTTTTCCCAAGTGTAGGGTCCGGTTCTAAAATTAGTCATCATTGGATTTCAAGCTTGGATTTGACTATTCTCCTAGCTTGTGGTAAGTCCTCATGATTCGAGCACAGGAGTTTCATTTGTAGTTTCATTTCTAGTATTTCCTTTCGGATTATGTTGTATGGGCTGTGCCCCTTTCATTTGAACTATTGTAATAGATGGTTATGATGAGACTTAGAGTTTAGACTTCCGCTTTTGTCTTCTATGAAAATTTTAGACTTGGACTTGAAATGCGTTTTTACTGTTTATTATTCTATGCTTATGTTATGATATGCTAAGTGGCTTACATGGTGCCTTTTGGGGTTCTATGTGCCATGTTACATCTAGAGGGTACTCCTGGGTCGTGACAAACTTGGTAATCAGAGCACAAGGTTTAGAATTATTCTAGGATGATGTCTCATAAGCCACGTCTAGTAGAGTCTTGTTTATAAGTGTGAAGTGCACCACATTTATGAATGAGAGGCTACAAAATGAGTAGGAAATTCCACTTCTTTCATTACTCTTAAGTCGTGCGATATAGTTTAACTCTATAAGGTCTTTCTTCTAACCCTTATTCGATGGTCTACAATGTATGACTACTCGAAGGGCTTTTTCAAGAAGGGTTGATGAAGACAATGTGAATGAAGGAGCTCCTCCTCAAGTTGCACAAGTTCCGGTTGATCGTTCGGCTATGTCAAATGTGGAGGTTAGGTCAACTTTCCAAATGTTGGCCCAAACTATGACAACTCAAGCTCAAGCCATGACGGCCTAAGCCAATAGAGAAGTTGTAGCTCCGGTAAACTCTAATAAGAATTCCGCGGCTTCTAGAGTGAGGGATTTTGCAAGAATGAACCACACCAATTTCATGTCTCCAAAGTGGAGGAGGATCCTCAAAAATTTATGGAAGAGGTTTATAAAGTACTTGATATCATGGGGGTGACTTTGGTAGAGAAAGCGGAGTTAGTCCCTTACCAATTGAAAGGTGTTGCTCAAGTATGGTATAATTAATGGAAGAATGGTATGCCGGTAGGAGCGGGTCCCATAGAGTGGGAAGCGTTTAAATTGACATTTCTTAATAGGTTTTTTACCCGGGAGATGAGGGAAGCTAAGGTGGAAGAGTTCATTAACCTTCATCAAGGAGGTATGAGTGTGAAAGAGTATTCTCTAAAGTTTACTCAATTGTCCAAGTATGCTCCGGCTATGGTGGCGGATTCAAGGGATATAATGAGTAGGTATTTGACGGGTGTGTCCAAAATTGTAATAAAAGAATTCCGTATGATAATGCTCCATCATGATATGGATATCTCACGTCTTATGGTGTATTCCCAACAAATAGAGGATGAGAAACCCCAAGAAAATAATAGGGAGGTGAAAAGAGCAAGGACCGATAATGGGAACTTCTCCAATGCTAAGTCCGATGGACAAGGTCGACCAAGGTTCAAACAAAGGTTCTCCAACCAAGGCTCCTCTAGTGCTACAAAGATAGGGTTTCCAACTCTAAACCTCAAGGAGGTAATGGTAGTGGTTCTTATGTTGCTAGATTTACTTGTTCAATGTGTGGAAGAAAGCATAAGGGTAAGTGCCTAGTTGGAACGGATGGTTGCTATGGGTGTGGAAAGAGTGGTCATAGGATGAGAGATTGTCCAATTCTTAAGGTTCAAGGAATAGAGGGCAAGCAAGCTCCTTCTAGCGGTTCAAACTCTGATGCTCCCAAGAAAAACCGCTTCTATGCTCTTCAAACCTGAAGTGACCAAGAAAGCTCCCCGGATGTGCTGACTGGTATGTTAAAAGTCAAACCTGAGGTGACCAAGAAAGCTCCTCGGATGTGCTGACCGGTATGTTAAAAGTTTTTCTTATAAATGTATATGCCTTGTTAGATCCTGGTGCTACTTTATCCTCTGTGACACTTTATGTGGCCATGAAGTTTGATATGCTTCCCGAAGTGTTATTAGAACCTTTTTCAGTTTCTACCCTAATTGATGAGTCTGTGGTGGCTAAGAGGTTTATAGAAGATATCCCATTTCCTTGTCCCATAGAGTTACTATTGTTGACTTGGTAGAACTTGACATGTTAGACTTTTATGTGATTCTTGATATGGATTGGTTGCATACATTTTATGCATCTATCGATTGTAAGACTCGGTAGATTCCAATTTCCGAATGAGCGTATCTTAGAGTGGAAGGGGCGAAATTCTATACCTAGATGTTAATTTGTGTCTTACCTTGAATCTAGGAAGATGATCTCAAAAGGTTGTTTTTACCATATGGTTAGGGTGATGGATCTTGATTCTGAAACCCCTCCTCTAGAGTCGGTTCCGATAGTTAATAAGTTTTCAGAAGTTTTCCCCAATGATTTACACGTTATTCCTCCCCAGCGGTAAATAGATTTTGGTATTGACCTTATTCCCTATACCCAACCTATCTCAATTCGTCCTTATAGAATGGCTCCGACGGAGTTAAAAGAGTTGATGGAGCAACTAAAGGATTTGCTAGATAAGGGTTTTATTCAACCGAGTATCTCTCCATGGGGTGCTCCAGTGTTGTTTGTTAGAAAGAAGGATGGGTCTCTTAGAATGTGCATCGATTATCGCCAATTGAACAAGGTGACCATTAAGAACAAGTATCCCCTACCAAGGATTGATGACTTGTTTGACAAACTTCAAGGGGCTAGTTATTTCTCTAAGTTTGATCTTCGTTCGGGGTATCACCAATTGAGGGTTAGAGGGGTTGATATTCCAAAAATGACTTCCCGAACAAGATATGGTCACTATGAGTTTCTAGTAATGTCCTTTAGTTTGACTAAAGCTCCGGCGGCGTTCACAAACTTAATGAATAAAGTGTTCCGACAATATCTTGACATGTTTGTGATAGTGTTTATCAATGATATTTTGATCTATTGAAGGAGTGAGAATGAACATGTGGACCATTTGAGAATTGTATTGCAAGTTCTTAAGGACCATAAGATTTTTGCAAAATTTAGCAAATGTGAGTTTTGGTTAAGGTCCGTAGCATTCCTTGGTAATATTGTGTCAAGCAAGGGTATTGAGGTAGATCCTAAGAAGACGAAGGCATTCAAGAGTTGGCCTAGACCTCTAACTCCTTCGGATATTAGAAGCTTCTTAGGTTTGGCCGGTTACTATAGAAGGTTTGTTGAGGGATTTTCCTCCATTGCTTCTCCTTTGACGGCCTTGACTTAAAAGAAAGCTAAGTTTTTGTGGTCGGAATCTTGTGAGAAGAGTTTCCAAGAGTTGAAAGATAGACTTACTTCCGCTTCGTTGTTGACCTTACCAGAAGGTATGGATGGTTTTGTGGTGTATTGCGATGCCTCTATAGTTGGGTTGGGATGCGTGCTTATGCAAAATGGTAAGATGATTGCCTATGCTTCAAGGCAACTAAAATTCCATGAAAAGAATTATCCTATCCATGACCTTGAGTTAGCAGCGGTTGTTTTTGCCTTAAAGATATTGAGGCATTATCTATATGGGGTTCATGTTGATGTGTTCACCGATCATAAAAGCTTGCAATATGTGTTTAGTCAAAAGGACTTGAATCTTCAACAAAGGAGGTGGTTAGAATTATTGAAGGACTATGACATGAGTGTCCTTTATCACCCCGGCAAAGATAATGTGGTAGGGGATGCTCTTCGTAGATTGTCCATGGGTAGTGTGGCTCATGTAGAGGATGAAAAGAAAGAATTGGTTCGTGATGTGCATAGGTTGGCCCAGTTAGGTGTTCAACTAATGGATTCCACCAAGGGTGGTGTCATGGTCCATAATGGTTCCGAATCATCTTTTGTGATGGATGTAAAGTCTAAACATGGCCTTGATCCTATATTAGTTGAGTTGAAAGAGTCGGTACTCAAGAAGTCCATTGAGGCTTTCTCCCAAGGAGAAGATGGGGTGCTTAGGTACCAGGGTGGGTTATGTGCTCCAGATGTTGATGGTTTGAGGGAACAAACTTTAGAATAAGCTCATAGTTCTCGGTATTCTATTCATTCGGAAGCCACCAAGATGTACCGTGATCTACATGAAGTCTATTGGTGGAACAGAATGAAGAAAGATATTGCGGGATTAGTGGCCAAATGTCTGAATTGTCAACAAGTTAAGGTTGAGCATCAAAGGCCAGGAGGCTTATCCCAAGATATAGCAATTCCCACTTGGAAGTGGGAAGAGGTGAATATGGATTTTATTGTGGGTTTGCCTCACACCCGAAGGCAACATGAATCTATTTGGGTCATTATAGACCGGATGACAAAAACAACCCACTTTACACTAGTTGAGTCCGGCTTCCAAGGAAAGCTTTTACACTAGTTGAGTCCGGCTTTCCAAATGGGTTCCTTCTACCTTAGTTGAGTCCGGGTTCCCAAACTATGTATCTCATGAGATGGAAACCTTCTACCTTAGTTGAGTCCGGGTTTCTAGTAGCAATCTCCTTATCCCATAAACTATATATGTGCCCTCATATGTTATTAGCTAGTGGATCCACCTAAGCTAAAATTACCGGTTCTACCTTAGGCAAGTAGACCAACCCTTTTTGGTGTGGGAGTCACCGTATTCCATGCTAATCTCACATGGTCTATGTCGGTTAAGGCTAATTTCCCACAACAACATTATGAACAAGAATATAAATTATGAACTATGGTTACTCAAAAAGCTTTACTTAGCATGGGTGGGATTATGAGATCTTATTTATGCATTGCACAAATAAGCTTTGAGGGTACTTATGGTATGTTTCCATTATGTTATGGTGATCTATATGTTGAATATGCTTATGATTTATGCCTTTATACTAATCTTCGTGATGACCCTTAAACTTGGTAAAGTGCATGCTTTTCAACTACAATGTCCTTTTTAGCAAGTTTTCAAGGTTTTTATGTATGGATATCATGCTTAGTGCATTTTTGTACTAACCCATATTTTTCCTATACTTTTCCCAAGTGTAGGGTCCAGTTCTTAAGGAGGTCATCATTGGAGTTCAAACATGTATTCGACTATTCTCCTAGCTTGTGGTGAGTCCTCATGATTCGAGGATAAGAGTTTCATTTGTAGTTTCATTTATAGTATTTCCTTTCAGATTATGTTGTATGGGCTGTGCGCCTTTCATTTGAACTATTTTAATAGATGGCTATGCTGAGACTTAGAGTCTAGACTTCCGCTTTTGTCTTTTATGAAAATTTTAGACTTGGACTTGAAATACATTCTTACTCTTTATTGTTCTATGCTTGTGTTATGATATGCTAAGTGGCTTACATGGTGCGTTTCGGGGTTCTATTTGCCATGTTACATATAGGGGTACTCTTAGGTCGTGACAAATGGTTCTCTTGGGGACCAACAATGTTTCTTGAATGATGACTACGTCCTGGGTGTAGGGGAGTGACAAAAACATCATAGTGTAGCTCTTTAAACCATATGTGGGAAAACCTTTCACAAATCATGATTCCTTAATGTGAAAAAAACTTTCACAATTACTTGATGCCCATCTTAAAGAAACCTAGATCATAAAATATTCCTTTTCATAAATCATGCATAAATTTCATGAAAACATCATTCATAGATTCACGCTTCTTTATAAATTGATGTCTTTTATCGATTGTTTGGTTGGGAACAAGTTGTCCCAAGATTAATTATCCTAGGACTAATTATCTTGGAATTAGTTATCCTGGATAACTTATCCCACCATATATATGGGATAACTTATCCCATCACTGTGGTATATATGGTGGGATAAGTTATCCCAAACATGAAAACCATAAAATACACCAAAATTTATCCCATGTTTATTTTTTTTATCCCATGACTAATTATTCTTATCAGTCACACCAAATGAACCCTTAGGGTTCATAGTCAAAAATCAAGAATAATGCATGGGTTCATGTGAAATTAATCGTAAAGCATGTAATTGAGTAAAAATTATCATTATAAGGTCAAAATCAAACAATTGAATTGACATAATTAAAACCCATGAATAATTAAATGAAAACCCAATCAATTTTGGTGAAATTGAACTTTGGAGAATTGATAAATCTCGGGGTTCAATGGGTGAATGAAATCCATTGATGAAACCTTACATACCTAGAGGATCAAAACCATAAAGCAATGGAGGAATTGGAAACTTTAAACTTGAAACCGTAGGTGTTCTTCCTTGATTTTGAGAGAATTTGGAGAGGATGATTGTGGATGGTAAACGATATAATATAGGTATTAAATGCATATGAAAAGACCCAAATACTCTTAAGAAATAACTACCGGAGGACCTGTCATTTGGACTTACGGTCTGTAGAAATTCCTACAGACCGTACTGGTCAACCGTTTGTCGAGTTATCGGGGCCTAAAAGTTGGCCAACTTCCTACGACTCTATTGTAAGGACCGTCTAACTTCCTACAGTCTGTAGATCCCATCGATAGACCTCAACAATAACCTAAAATTGACCAAATTTGAAACCTTTCTACAGAACCCATCTACGACTTATCCAAAGTTTTACGACTCGTCCTTCCCATTCGTAGGTCAAACTTCAGAATGGATGATTGGGATAAATAGTGCTTAGGTGATGGGTATACTTGTAGGTATTGTGATGAAGCCCATTCGGATATCGAGTGTCTTATATGTCATATATGTGGTGGTCACTTTGATCTCTGAAACGCTTGTCCTAACTCTTATTTTAATCCCCCGAATCCTTATTATGGTTCTTCAGTTATTTGTGATGTTGGCAGGGGAGATGAAGTGGAGAATGTTGAACAAGAGGCGTGTAATATATTTTTTAAGCAATTTCTGGACATGCTGGACAAAAGTAATTTAGCACTCATGGAATTGGAATCAATACTCATGGAACACCGAGCATAAATCATGGAATTACAGGCAAAAATCATGGAAATACAAGCTAAGGTTGACACTGATCAATTGTAAGTTACAGACCTAACTAATACTCAATTAGAGAAAGATATTGAATCCCAAGAAGAAAATTTTGAAGAAGCTGAGATAGTGAGCCAATTTTGGCTACAAGAGCAAACCCAACTTCTAAAGTTTCAAAAGTCTATCCGTAATGGTTTGACATATATAAAAACTTAACTGATAGAAGGAAGAGTTGAGGTCACACAAGAAATAAATCAATTTGGCTCAGATATTCCTGACTTGGAGGCTTGCTTGAACAAAAAGGTTGAGGGATCTGATGCCCAATTACAAATTGTCGTGGATGATGACCAACTAGTGGAGCAAAAAGAGGAATTTCAACCATTCAACTATACTTTATTCCTTAATGTCAATGTTGAGAAGGAGTACACAAGTGAAAATGTTGTAAATAATGTCGCTTTAGAGTTGAGGCATCTTGGGTCTCATTCTAAACATTTTTCTACATTATGCTTGGATTACGACATGAAATTTGAGTCATATAAACTAATGAATGAGTGTATAGATGAGGAAAAAGGCCCTACATCTTAAAGTTTTCTAGTCCACGTAGACAAAATGATATTCCTCACATAAGGTCCAAGAAGTGTAAGATGTGATATAAATTATTTGGTTCCTTTATCGCGATACCACTGCCTCTTGAGAGGAGTAGAAAAGTTGATGCAAAGTTAGGAGTGCAATTCATAAGTTTAAAGTGGAAAGAAAAGTGGTGAACTTACTTTTTTCATGCCACGACATTAAATCATGCACTTATTGGGAGGCAACCCAATTTATAGTGTAGCTATTCATTTTATTTTTTAATGTCATTTTTGTGTTGTTTTTGCAGATTAGGGGAAGTCTAACTACCCAAAAATTTGAATCAAAGAAACACATTTGATCTTAAGTGTGGGGTGCGTAAGACCCTTGATGTAAGTTGACAAAACATGCTACTAGCTTGGCCTAGAGGCCTCAGGGAGATTTCCGAACTCTTATTTTAAATTTGATTTGATGCTTCGGGGACATAACATCTTTTTAAGTGTGGGGTGGAGGAATGAATTCCTGATTTTTAGTGTTTTATTGAGTCTTTTTTTAGGATGGGTTCCTTGACTTTTCTTTTCGGTTCTTTTCCTGAGTATAGTCTCTTTGAGCTGAGTATCTTTTTTTTTAAGGAATAAATTTTCTTTTTTTGGAGAGAAAAGAAAACACCCTTTTGGTTAGTGTGATACTTGCTATTTAGGCCTAATTTTTAATAGTACTTTCTTATGAATGCTTGATTACTAATGAAATCAGAGACTCTCTGACACCTAGGCTCATGGTTGTGACTTTGTAACCAACTTATTTTAAGTTTGTAGTTTGTTATGATCTAATATCTCATAGAAATGGAATTGATCCATTTTTATTGATACTTGTGCCAAGTGGACGTGGTGAGAATTTGTTCATTCATATTTTACATCTTAGTCTAGAACATACCTACATGTCATTGAAGCGAAGTAAAAAGTGTTGCTATGTCTAGAAGATGATAATAGGTTTTCTTTGATTTGTCTTGTGAATTTTTTCCTTTTCAGACATTATATCACCCTTTTGAGTCTGTAGCCATATTTTACCCTTAACTATTTTGTTAAATCCCTAGTTTTTGCACCTTTCTTCCTTGAGAACTTAGCATAGACTTTTTATGATTTTTGAATCTTAAAGAAAAAGGGATGGTTGAGTGAAAAAGGTAAACAATGATAGCTACAAAGTGATGAAAAAATCCAATTTGAGAAAATATGGCATAAAAAAATCTCTGAGAAAGAAAATGATGATTGAAGCATTCTTGAGATGATGAGAACTAATTGTGAAATAATTGTTGAAGAGAGGGATGGACATAAAGAGAAGAAAATAATGGGTGATGATGTGCTTAGGTAAGTGTAAGTCACTATTATATAGTTTTCCTATCCGTCCCCTAACCTACGTTCAACCCGTTAAAGTCTTATTTGATTCTATTCAAGCATGCTTAATAAGTGGAGATGTACTTAATAGGAAAGCATATGGTTCTTTGTGCATACACGTGAATTTTATTTATGAGTTTGAGAGTTGTTATTTGATGCTATGTCCTTTACTTGTATTCAATATTTTGAATTGACTGTGTGGACTATTTCTTCTTGTGAGCACACTTGCTTCATGATAGATAGCTAATTTTATTAGCTTTCTTTGATGAGAGTAGGTGAGCAAGCTTAAATTTGATGAGTTCACAGTCATTCCTTGAGATTAGGATGTTAGAGATTTGTTGTTTATTTATATATTTTGCATAATGTTGAGAAGTGTACTTGATGTTTGGAAATTTTTATATGACCTAATTGTTTTTAACAACAAAAGTGGTGGCATCCATAGTTTGATTTTTTAAGATGAACTTTAAATGTTTGTTTGGAGACGAATAAAGGTTTAAGTGTGGGTGGTGATCTTAGGCGTATTTATAGGCCTATTTACTAAGATTTACCAGCACGTGCCTTATCTTTCGAGGACATTCTTGATGATAACTGTTGTGTTTTGATTAAGTATTGTAATGAATTTACCTAATCTACATGATTAGCATTTGTAGTGGTTTCTAAAGAAATATCAGCAAAATAGGAGGGGAAGGGAGAGAAGGGAAATGAGCGCGAATAAAGACACACCAGGAGTAGCCGTGACGCACCGCGCTAGGGCCTAAAATGCTGAAGCCAAGTGTTGCTGCACTTGTGGCATGCTTCCCTAGAAGTCCTAGCGTGATGGTAGCGCGTTGCCCAAGGCCAACCCCAACTTTATGGACAAAGTTTAGTTGATTTAGGATTCCTAATTGGACTAGAAGTGGAATTATTTTTTCTTGAACTCTATAAATAGTATCCTAGGTATATTTTGTAGAGAGAACTTCTTTATCATACTTTGTAGCCGTAATACTTATTCTTCTTCTTCTTCTTATTCTTCCTAGGTATATTTTGTAGAGAGAACTTCTTTATCATACTTTGTAGCCGTAATACTTCTTCTTCTTCTTCTTCTTCTTCTTCTTCTTCTTCTTCTTCTCCTCCTTCTCCTCCTCCTCCTCTTCCTCCTCCTCCTCCTCCTCCTCCTCCTCCTTCTTCTTCTAGTAGCTAAAGACACTTGCTCTTGGGCTTTAGCTACGGGTAATTGTTGAACATTGATTATTTTTAGTTAATGTTGGTTATCGCTTAAATAACTTTTGTATTCATGTTTTAGTATTTCATGATTGACCACGATAGACGTTTTTTTATATTCTTGAACTCGGAAGACGAAGAGGTAGATAGACCAAAGAATACAAAGAACTCAATCTCTCTTGTATATCACTTGTTCAGATTCTTGTTCAGGATTGACACCCAGACGAACACCAAGGTTGATTACTAAACAAGATGAAATATAAATACTTGCCAATTGAGTCTGTCTATCCCCGCTTAACGATGTAGTTAGACAATCAATTGGAGTAGGTGATTAGAGGTCAAGAAATCATGATCATAAAATCAATCCTGTAAATGAGAAATTTGATAACCTTAGTTAATTCATTACATGATATGAGTCACATGAAACCCTATGCATGTTGCAACCCTAGAATTTTCCAATAATTGTAGGTAATTTTATTTTATCATTCTTGCATTCTTAGTATTTAAATATAAATTAAACTCTTCTGACATGCTTGAATAAATAATTAGAATAGTATAATTTAGTAAAATAGTTAATCAATAATTCCTTTGAGTTTGATATATGGATCTTTTAAGGCAACTATTACTTGCGTGACTACGTAAAATTGCATGTGCAGTTGGAAGCAACATAGAACATTCTACGAATCGTAGACTGGTCTGGTGGACTTGAACCAATTGCCAATCTTTTGGCCTTCTTTCCTTTTCTGAATTTCGTGGTGTTACAATATCTCCTTGGGAACATTCATCCTCGAATGAGACTCAAACTAGCATTAATAGAATATGAGTGACACTAAAAATGCAATATAAACGAAAATTTCATAAAAATGCACATAAACATGGAGAATCACTCCAAGCTAATTCATAACATTCAAATTGAGTTTTCATGTACATGCATGCTTGCATATGGAAACATGAGAATAACTAAGACGCATGAATGTGAAAGAATGAACCATAAGGAATTAATACCTCAAGCTAATGTAGAAGCGGAGGAAAAGAGATGAGGATACCAGGACATCATATTGGCTTCAGCCTCCCAATTAACACCCTCAACTAATTGATTCCTCCAAAGAACTTTAACGGAAGCAACTTCTTTATTTCTCAACTTCTATACTTGCCGGTCTAAAATATCAACTAGAATCTCTTCATAAGAAAGATTCTCTTTAACTACCAAACCTTCCAAAGGTAGGATGGACATCGGATCCCCAACACACTTTTTCAACAAGGAGACCTGAAACACCAGATCTACCGATGCTAAATCATTAGGCAACTCAAGTTCATAACCAACTTTGTCAATACGCCTCAAAATTGGACATGGGCTCACATAATGGGGACTAAGTTTCCCTTTCTTTTCCATTTCTTATTACACCTTTAATGGTTGCAATTTTCAAGTAGACCCAATAATCAACATCATACTCTAGTTCTCTTCTCATAACATCGAAATCAGACTTTTGTTGACTTTGAGCCATTTTCAACTTCTCATGAATAAGTCAAATCTTTTCCATAGCATCATGCACCAACTCGGGCCCTATCAAAGAGACTTACTTCACTTCAAACCAACTATAGGATACCTACACCTTGTACCATAAAGAGCCTCAAACCGTGCCATCCCAATGCTAGAATGACATCTATTATTATAAGCAAACTCGATCAAAGGTAAATGATCTTCTCAATTTCCCTTCAAATAAATCACACAACCTCTTAACATATATTCTAAAGTCTGAATGGTACGCTTGGCATGCCCATCAGGCTGAGGATGAAAAGTCGTGATAAGTTTCACTTGAGTATCAAGACCTTTCTGAAATGACTTTCAAAACTAAGATGTAAATTGAGTACCTCGATCGAAGATAATAGACAAAGATACTCTATGCAACCTTACCATTTATCTAATATAAATCTTGGCACTATATTCTAATGAGAATGAAGTCTTAATGGGAAGAAAGTGATCCTATTTCGACATTTAGTCCACTACGGCCCAAATCAAGTCAAATTGTCGACGTGTGCAGGGTGAACCTGTTATGAAGTCCATGTTAAAATCTTCCCATTCCCATGTAGGAATATTAATGATTTGAGCCAAACCACCAGTTTCTGATGATCAACTTTTACTTGTTGACAAATCAGACATTTAGACACAAATTCCACCATACCCTTCTTCATCCCATTCCACCAATAGACTTCTCACAAATCACGGTACATCTTGGTGGCTCTCGAGTGAACGAATAACCGACCTTGGTATCGAAGGAAACCATCTGCCTCTTGGGAGAAAACCTCAATGACTTTTTTGGAAACTGGCTTCTTCAACTCAACCATAATCGAATCGAGATCTTTCTTAGCCTTCACATACGATACAAAAGATGATTCTAAACCATTATGAACAACTACACCACCTTCAATGGAATCAATCAACTGGACACCCAATCAAGCCAATCTATGAACACTACGAACTAAATCTTCTTATCATCCTCAACATGAGCAACACTATCCATCGATAGTTGATTAAGAGCATCTCCTACCATATTTACTTTTGTGGGATGATATAGGACACTTATGTTGTAATCCTTTAACAACCCAAGCCACCTCCTTTGGCGAAGATTTAGATCCTTTTGAGTAAACACATATCTCAAGCTCTTGGGTTTGGTGAATACATCCACATGAATTCCATACAAGTAATGCATAAAAATCTTTAAGGAAAACACCACTGCCACTAACTCTAAATCATGAGTTGAAAAAATCTTTTCATCTGCCTTCAAATGCCTTGAAGCATAAGAAATGACTTTACCATGTAGCATCAAAACACAACCAAGACCAATTCGTGATGCATCACAATAAACCACAATACCATCTGATCCTTCCGATAATGTCAAAATAGGGGCTAAAATGAGTCTATCCTTCACATCTTGGAAACTCTTTTCACAAGCTTCCGACCATAATAATTTTACCTTCTTTTGAGTAGTTGTCATTAATGGTGAAGCAATAGAGGAAAATCATTCCCCGAACCTCCTATAGTAACCGACTAAACTCAAGAAACTTCATATATCCGAAGTGGACAAGGTTGTAGAACAATTCACTTCCTCAATTTTCTTCGGATCGACTTGAATATCTTCATCGGAGACAATAAGACCAAGGAAAACAACAGACCTCAACCAAAACTCACACTTGCAAAATATAGAATACAATTCACGTTCCTTTTGAGAATTTGTAACACAATATTCAAATTCTCAACATGTTGATCCTCACTCCGTGAGAACATCAAGATATCACTGATAAACACGATTATAAACATAACAAGATATTGCTTAAAATCCTATTTATTAAATCCATAAATGCCATCGGGGAATTATTCAAACCATCCGACATCACCAAAAACTCCTAATGACTATACCGAGTTTGAAAAGCTGTCTTCAGAATGTCATTCTTTTTCACCCTCAATTAGTGATAACCCGACAAATGTCAATCTTAGAGAAGTAACTTTCTTCTTGGAGTTTATCAAACAAATTATTTATCCTTGGAATAGGATACTTATTCTTAAAGGTAACCTTGTTTAATTATCGATAGGTAATGCACATTCAGAGAGAACTATCATTCTTTCAAACAAAAAACACCGGAGCACCCTATCGAGAGATACCCGGTTTAATAACACCCTTATCCAACAAATACTTCAATTGATCCTTTAAATCTTTAAGTTTTGCAAGGGCCAAATGATAAGAAACAATAGAGATAAGTTGTGTAAGGTTGTGTATCTAGGAAAAGGTTAATAACGAAGTCTATATCCCTTTTGGGAGGAATACTGAGAATATCATCAGAAATACTTGCGAAAACTTATTTACAATCGGAACTGACTCAAGAGTAAGGGCTTCAGAATTGATTTCCCTAACCCGAACAAGATGGTAAATGCAACCCTTAAAAATCATTTTTCTAGCTTTCAGGCAAGACACAAATTGACCCTTGAGAACACAATTAACCCCTTTCCAGGACATGATAAGTTCATTCGAAACCTTGAAAGTGACAAATCGGGTCCTACTATGGAAGTAAAATATGCATGAAGCCAATTCATCCCAAAAATAAAATCAAAATCTAACATATCAATCTATATAATATCAACATGAGTGACACAATGAGAAACAGAAATAGGATAATTTTTATTAACTCTATTAGCGACAACAACATTACCAATTGAAGTAGAGACATGAAAGGGAATAGAAAGGATTTTGGGACTAATATCAAATCTTATGGCCACATAAGAAGTAACAAACGATAAGGTATCACTCGGATCAATTAAAGTATAAACATCAAGATGAAATACTTTCAACATGTTGGTCACTACATCCGGAGAACCCTTACCACCTTATCGAGTCTGAAGAGCATAAAATCTATTTTGCTTTGGAGCACCCGCATTGGAACTACTACATTGAACATTCCTACCATCCCTTAACTTAGTAGAAATAAATAGGCAATCTCTCATCTTGTGACCACTCTTTCCACACTTAAAGCAACTATACCACACCTAGTGCAAGCAGGGATAAAAGATCCATTACCACCATTCCCTTTTTAAGGCTTAGTGTTAGAAAACTTATCTTTATTGAACTTAGGAGCCAAAACTTTAGAGGAACCTTGACTGAAAAACTTTTGCAGGAATTGAGGATGCCCTTTTCCACTGGACCTAGAATGAGAAAAGTCACCATTACCGGCCTTTGCCATCTCGGACTCCTTTGACCTATCCTTGCGGTTTTCATCTTTAATTTTTTGGGCATGTGTCATCAATGGTAGATATCCATCTCCTTTATCAACATGACGGTACTACATACTTTGACAACCAAGTTGGAAACACCTAACACAAACTTACTCATCCTTGCCCTAGAGTCGACAACCATGGTTTGAGCATACCTAGCCAATTAAGTTAACTTTAAGGCATACTCCATTGCACTTATATTGCCTTGTCAGAGGTTAATGAAATCAAGAACTTTCACTTCTCTCATTTCAAGAGGAAAGAAACAATAAAAAAAAGCTCCATTAAGTTTCTTGCAATTAAGAGGACCCGATCAATAGCCCTCTCACTTTTCCATTGTTCAAACCACACTTAAACAACACCCTTAAGTTGATAAGCTGTCAACTTAACCTTTGCAACCATAGACAATACCTACCATATTGTAAACCTCATTAATAAAATCTTGAGGATCCTCATCAACCTTAGAACCATGGAATTTTGAGGGATTCATACTATTAAATTCCCTTATCCTTGGTGTCGTTGTACCCATATTTGAGTTCACGAGAGAATTAAAGTGTCTATTGGATTGGACCGTTATGGCTTTAGCCAACACTTGGAAAGCGGCTCAACATTCAACATTGAGTCACTTGCTCGGCCAAAGGATCAATCGGAACTTGAGGAACCTTAGGCTCCACATTGTCATTTCCCACATATCCTCTCACATAAGCTCATCGAGGGACCATACCCTAAAAAGGATCGAACACTATTTAGGAAAATGATCTTTATAGAGATAAACTCTATGACACGACTTTAGAGTAACGAAAGAAGTGAAGTTTCCTAAACACTTTTTATCCTCCTATTCATAAATGTGGCGCACTTCACACTAACGAACACAACTGTACTCAATGCAGCTTGTCAAATATCCTAGGATCTTTCTCTAAACCTTTGGCTCTAATACCAAGTTTGTCACGACTCAAAGTAAACCCTACATGTGACATAATGTATAAGACTCTAAGAGACCCTACAAAAGCCTATTCACATGCATATACACAACATAATGAAGAAAAGTAGAAAATTCATATAATGAAAGACTTTGACATATATGTGAAAATGTAACAGTCTTGAAAATCCTTTCTACAATATCAAGAAGTTGTCGGGACATAACCCGTACACCATGTAAAATATTTAAAAATTGAAGACATAAGAAAGAAATAAATTCAACACGGTCCTCGGAGTATGAAGACTCACTAAGTCTTCTAATCTCTAAAGTGATTAAATAGTCATGAACAGAGGGGGAGGACTAGTCAAGCCCTATATTAGTGAAACAACTTAGGCACAAATATGCATTAGTACATGGAATGTACAAAGTATGAGGGATATGCATAAAAACATGAATCATAATAATAAGGGGACACAATCGAAAATATGAAATGCATGACTAAGATAAACATAGTAAATTTTTTAAGAGGCTTCATAAGTCATGAACATGGTCAATGCATATTAAAATTGTCACGACCCAAGCCTAGGGCCTAGACGTGACATGGCGAATGAGGAACCCGAAGGAACCCCAAACAAGCCTCTCAAACTTGTCATCACACTTCATCGGTCGCGGAAGTACATTCAACATTAATTAACGGGAAATAGGGACTAAGGGCACACCATTTCAAAATGACATCATAGAACAAGAGCCAAGCTCATTTACAAAATACTTGTCCAACGCACACCTCTACATACATAGATAGGACGGGGCCATGACATACTACCGGCTCCCCTCATAGTCAAAATACAATTGCAAGCTAAAGTCTCAAAACATAGGAGTAGGAAACATAACATAGCCCTCGAATCATTGAGGACTCACCAACAACTCGGA